>CAKNXH010026605.1:0-17748 GCA_932178445.1 Andricus quercusramuli | reverse complement strand
TGCATTTCAGAAGACGGTGCTTATGTGGGACAGCATTTCCTCTTCACGATTCACATCATCATTAATTTCTTCCTCATCATCTGCATCAACATCAACATCAACATCTGAAACTGTTTTACATTATTAATACAATCTGATCTCAAAATTACATTTCCACATTTTAATCCACAAATATTACCCCTTATGCCGCCACTGGAGCGATAACATGCATAACTTCAAACGTAGAATTCAAAATATAACCTCCAAATTGCAACTACTTGTTTTACAAAAAAGCGCTACCGAGCGAAGAAATATCCAATAATAATTTTTTTGACTAAAATGAGGAAATCGAATATTTAGGTTAGAACTTGGATCCAGTACAATACAATTAAATATGCCATGAAATTTAATAATACCATAAAAAAAATGTAATACCATAAAAGATTTACCTTCGTTGCTTTCATTTTCATCGCGTAAATACGGAATTTTGCTGATGGCACGATGCTTGCGAACTCGCGGTGTGCTCCTCAATTTTGGCATTTATTATTAATGTTTTAAAAATATATTATACGGACGATCACTCTCAGCACATTTGCAACACAACACCATGAAGGAAAACAAAAATTAAGGTTATGTTCGTGGTTATATTACATCTAGTGCATATGGGTCAAGATGGCGCTGCGAAGAGGCTATATGACGTCACAGTACATAGCCCGGTCTGGTACGAGTCAGGGCCACAGAATTCTTCCTATCGGGACCAGATAGTACACATCGGATCAGGCCCTAGTCGGTAATCGGTAATATATATGGCGATTTCTGCACGGGAATATATATAGAATAACCTTAATAATGGATTAAATTTTCAGATCAAGTCCCCTATCTTAAATTAATTAAATTGATTATTTTAGTTCAACAATTGCTCTTTTATGGCTCGAAAGACAGAAGGTTTTCTCGAATATTCGTCTTTGTAGCTCATAAGCTCAAATCTTTTGCTAAAAGTTCATCTCTGGTGGTAGAAAATTAGTTTTTTGTGGTGGATAATTCCTTTTGTTTTGCTCAGAAATATAACTGCTTTGTTAAAAATCAATATTTTTTTGGTTGATCATTCAAGTATTTTTGTTTAATTCCTAGTTCTGGTCGAATTTAACTGTTTTTTATTCAAAGTTAAAGTCTTTTTGATTGAAATAAAATTCATGCACCACATCGAGTGCAACACGTAACTCAGCAATATTAGTTTTTAATTATCAATTATTAATGCCAGCTTTCAATATTGAATTTTTACGTATACCCAATAATTTACTGTGGAATCTTACTGACAGTTTCCAATAGATTTACTAATTTAATATTTGAATGCATTACCTACGTACTTGAAACTTATTCTGTTTGCAATATTAAAAAAATAAAATAAAAATTCAGATAGAAAACCTCATAATTAGGAGAGAATTTAAAAAGCAATACCTAACACATTTACATTTTTATTTTATTGAATTGTTCAATAAAGTTTTATTAAAATGTATTCGTAATTTCTTTCTACTAAATAAATGTCCATGAATTGAGAGAATACCTCTATTGTAGCTTTAGTTATATTTGCGTTGGGGCTAATCTCTACAATTTGACCTCATTCAATCGTTAAAACGAAATTTTTTGAAGGCTTTTATCATTTAGAAAAAAAAAAAAAAAATTTCAGACGAAAAATGCTATAAGTTTTTAAAATCCGTAGGTAATTTTCGAGTGATTGTAAAAAATAAAAAAAAATGTTTTGAACAAACTTTGAAATACGTTTTCCTATACTTTCACCATAGAATGTTGTATCTAAATACAAAGTCATTCTGAAACCCCAAACTTGATCTTTCTGTATGATTTGAAATGAAATTGATCAAGTTATTGGCGAATCTTTTTCACGTGTAAGTCGGCTATCATTCATTAAAATCGTATCGCTTCCAAAAACTTGGTAAGAAGCGACAAGAAAAAAGTTCTGTCGAAAACGAAATTTTTAAAACAATTCTTTTAGTTTTTAAATTTTTGTTCATAAAAACACTTTCAATGAAACAATCCATAATGTGTAATATAATTGAAATTTTTTTAAGTAAAATTGAGATATTTTTACCTAATGGCTGTTGTAAGAGTATCTAAAAGTTATAGATTCCTAATATTTGAAAGCATTTCCTAATTTTGAAGGTAACGGATTCGATTCGATATCGCATTCCAAATTGGAATCATAATATATAATTTATCAGTAGTCAGTACAGTTACGGAAATATCGTTTCAGTTATTGCGAACACATCAACATTTTTTGTATCGACAAGAAATAACACAGGAGTCATTCTGATTAGGATGAGCGCGCAAGTGGAGAAGCTCTGTTAAGGTCAGACGGGGGAGTAGTATTAGTTTTGGTCAACAAGGACCCATCAATAATAAATGGAACGGATAATTTTTTATGAAATTGGTTTACTATATGACCAATTATTTATTATTGTTCATTAATCCAACTCACCAACCCCATTTGTGTATACATTGTAAAAATTTAGTTGAAATATTGAAATTAAGTGATCAAACATTGATAATCCCCACGAAATTATTTTCATCCACTTATTCATTTATAACAAATTCAATAAATGTTTAAACTTCTACAGATCTACTTGAAAATATGTCTAAATGGCTGTGTCATTGATTCTGAATCTTTTTGAATGAATCATTTATAAAAAATTTCAAATCGGATGAAAATAATTGTGGCTTGAAAAAATCAATTCCAAATGCTAGCGCAACGAATGATTGTCGGGGGGCATTTTTTTCCTCTTGAAATCTCAAATCCATATTCGAGGCAGAAATTTAAAGAAAGTCAAATTTCTTGAATATTGCATTTCCAAAGCAGCAGAAAAAAGTAAACATAACTGGTGCGATATTCAAAATAGAAAAAAATGTTCCAACAGGCAAAAGAGTGATAATTTTTATAAAGTTGTAATAAATTATTAAAAACCATACTAAATTTATCTTATTATATAGCGTTGCGCTATTTTTTCAAATTGATTTTTTCATATGAGTTTTCTAGATGACAAAACCCCATACATCAGCCTTAAATGCATTACAACTGAGAAAGTCGAGTTTTCAACCAAATAATTACATTTTCAACCAAATAGTGGATTTTTTTAAGCAACCAAAATGAATTCCATACCAAAAATATAATTTTAGAATTTTCAATTCAAAAAAACAAACTTTTAACCAAACACATTTGGATTTTCTGATTGGGTTCTTTTAATTCAGTTAGTCAGCTATTTTCGAATAAAATTTAAAAAGATAGAGCATTTTCAGAATTTTTGAGACCATTCCTTTCAATATTCAAAAATTATATACACGGCTATCTAGAATACTCGGAAATTCGAAGAATTCAACTCTACGATTTTTTTTCATGGAAAGAAAATTACCAGAGTTATAGCATTTTCAAAATTTAAAAAAAAAACGAAAATTAAAATTTTGGGCCAAGCAACGCACGATATGAAAAAATTCAAAAGAAGAAAAAAGATTCTTCTTGAAAACCCTACAAGATTATCATAATAACTTTTTGAACTTTCTTGAAGAATCGAAAATTCAAATTTTGATCGAACGAAAAATAATTAAAAATTTCATTTTTCTTTCAAACTATGCAAGATGCAACAAAATTTGATGAAACAAAAATTGCGCTCTTAAGAATGATCTACAAATTTGTTATGCATTACTTTTTTATAGGGCGCGTACTTTTTGATTCATTCATGAAAAACGACTTTCAAAATAAAAAATAAAAAATTTTAGACAAACGACACAAGTTACGAGAAAAAGAACTAGACAAAACTTGTTTACGCAAAAAGAGCTACAAATTTGTTATTAATCGTTTTTTGATAGAATACTTGGTTTTTGTTTCAATTGTGAAAAAAAACATGAAAAATAAAAAAATAAAATGGAGGAAAAACAACGCAAGATACGAAAAAACTAATCGACAAAAGTTGTCCACCCAAAAATATCTACAAATTTTTCATAATTCATTTTTCGGTAGGATGCGTACTTTTTATTCAAATCGTATAAAATAACATTGAGAATAAACAAATTAATTTTTTTGGAAAAACAAGACAAGGTACAATAAAATGTGAATTGAAAAAAAAAACATTTTTTTAGGATGCGCACTTTTTTCAATTATAGAAACAAGACAACTAAAATACATTTGTTTCAATATAAATGCATATTATGAATTGTAATAATATAAAACTTATTGAAATGATACATTTTTCAGGGTGGCTGAGAATGAAAATTATTACAAAATAAGGTAAAAATATTGGAGTTATCATGAAAAATAAAATTTGTACTTTATTTTTCAATATGTGAATCAGCAGTGCCAGCCCGATGTACATAAATAAATATAATATACATTTGATATAATTGAGTTAAACTCAATGTAGAAGAGTTTATTACCATAATTCAGAGATTACTTGCAAAATCTTGACAGAAATTTCTTTCAAAATGTACTTTTTTCTAAACGACCGTCGGTATTCGGAATTTTCATTTTTTCGTCGACGTAGAGGTTCTTTCTCTTTCAACTGATTCGATAAAAAATTAAACATTTCGAAAAATGGCGGCTGTTTTTCTAAAATATTTGAAAGTCGAATTTGTTAAAAGCCGCAGTTTTAAAATTTTTTCATTTTTTTCTTCGAAATAGAAGGCAATGTATCAGTTTTATGGTGGCTCAAGTATTTTTGAGCGGAATTTTCTTTCTTTAAATATAATTTCCGATTTTCTCTCTTAAAAGATAAAAGATATCACGAACGAGCAAGAGGTTTATTTCGTAGAACTTTTCTAGTTATGCAAACTTTTATCTAAACGTTTTTCATAGAAAAAAAATAAAAAAATAGAAAATAGAAAAACGTTTTTCATAGAATGATATACATATATCTAAATAGTCAAGTTATTAGAAAATCTTTTTCCCGAAAAAAAGATACTATTTTTCATTAAAATCGCATCGTTTCCAAAAATATGATAAGAAGCTATGAAAAAAAAATTCGATGGTAAACAAAATTTGTTTACACAATTTTTTAATCTTTCAAATTTTTGGTTCATTAAAAAATCTTTAGATGAGACAATTAGTAATGAAACAATTGCCATTTTTAAAAATATAATTAGATATTTTTATTCAAGACCTTTTTTTTGAGCTATTATCGAGGCACTGAGTATAAAATTATGTATCGATTATAAGTTAATGCTGTTGAGTAAATGGTTTGTTATAATTAATATTATGGATTTACCTAATAGCTATTCTAAGAGTATCTATCATAAATTACTAATATTTAAAAGCATTTCCTAATTTTAAATGTATCGCATTTGATTCGATATCGCATTCTAAATTAGAATCATAATATATAATTCATCGATAAGAAAAAACACAGGAGTCATTTTGAATAGGATAAACGCCTAAGTGAAGAAGCCCTGCTATGATCAGACCTCCCAGTTGTAATTGTTTAGGTCAAGGAGGATTCATTACGGAAGTTCCATTAATTACGTAAGGATGATTTTTAGATTTTTAGACCCGCTTTCCCCTATTCGTATATTAATGATACGTAATATTCGTATTACCCCTCCACCACCTTCATGTTATGTAAGATTTTATAACACAGCTCCACAAAAAAAAGTAGGTTGTTCGTCGGACAAGAGTAGTCACATCATATGGATTTTAGGTCGCTGAATCCGAATCCAAGGTCAGAATTCCGCCATCACCCTTAGGTTTTTCTCTAACCTCAAAAAACATCATTTTCTTGTTATTTTTGCATTGAAAGATATGTAAAAAAAACGTGTTGTTTTCAATCTTGACCACAAATTCGGATTCAGCGGCGAAAAATGCATAGAAATGGTCTTTTTTGGTCCGCTGGGCCCAATACTTTGCGGTGAGGGAAGAGCTTCACAGAGAACAATACCGTAAATATTGAATATGTATCTATATATACCATTAAGCCATTTCCCTTCCGGGGTAGGCGTGACACTACCCGATTCGGGTAGTGTTTCTAGGTGGATAGTTTCTTGTAGTAAATAACTACTAGTGTGGGCTCACCACACCCACGACGGGCCAACAGCACGCAGTATCCCGAACGTTCACCCATCGAAGTACTAACTGCGCCCAACACTGCTTAACTTCAGTGATCTTACAAGAACTGGTGTTTTCAGCGTGGTATCGCCGTTGGCGATATATATATATATATATATATCTGAATGAAGAAAGTTATAATTAACAAAAACTTGAAGACAATTTTAAACAATAAAGCTGAAAACTCCCAAACTTGGACGATACCATTAGAAAAGCAATTCGAAAAATGTTTGGTTAGTGATTTATTTATTTATTTTAGCATAGTTAATTCTTTTAAATGTTTGTTTTGTATTTAATTCGCTTCTGCAATGGTGTCATCAAAATTTGGGAGTTTTCAGCTTTGGGAGCATTCACATATTACGTGACGTGATTGTCTACCTTTTTTGAACCCCCATGTAAAAGACAGTAACATTTCCTTCGGACCTCCCCCCCCCCATCACCGCAGTTATGTAACATTTTTACATTCTCATCAGAAGGGGTATTAGATTTGTTCAAAATTTGACCCCCCACCCCTTTTTTGTCACATGTCCACGTTTTGAGACCTTGTATGCATGTATGTATGTACGTATGGGTGTATGCATGAATGTGTGTAGATTTTTAGTATGTGTGCGCGATAACTTTTGAATGAATCGACAGATTGGATTGGCGTTTGGTATGCCCTTCCAATGCCCTAAACTAAAGGTCAAGTTCGTTAGCGCACGATTGAGAAAAAATTAAGAGAAGAAAAACGTTGATTTTTGCACACCCTACAAGATTCGCTTTACAACTTTTTGAATTTTGTTGAAAAATTGAAAATTCAAATTTTGATCACACAAAAAATAATGAAATATAAAAAATTCAATTTTGCGGTCAAACTATATAAGATACGAAAAAAGATGTATCCACAAAAATTGTGCATGCAAAACAGATCTGTAAATTTGATACCGATCCCTTTTTGATAGGACGCGCGGTTTTTGTTTTATTTGTGAAAAATAAAATGCAAATAGAAGAATTAAATTTTTACACGAAAACATAAGCTATGAAAAAAATGAAAAGACAAAAGTTATCCACCAAAAAAGGTCTACAAATTTGTCATAAACTTTTATCATAAAAATAAATTTTGAATAAAAAAATTGACTGAATAGAAATAAATAAAACAATTTTTGTTTCAGTCACACAAATATTGAAATTACTTACAAAAAAAGAAGCATTATCACTTCGTTTTCAAACTTATATAAATATGAATTTATAAGATTCTTAAGAAAATTAGAAAAGATTTTTGAATATTTCAGATGTGTCAAAAAAGAATCTAGAAGATTAAAAAGAAAATTTCAATTTCACAGGATTCCACAAAATATTAGGAGAAATTCGAGCCTTTTTAAAAGAAATTCAGAACTTTTAGAAGTTGGGAAGAAATATAAATTATTTGATAAATTTTCGGAAATGCTTTCAAGTTTTAAAATATTTTTAATCTATTCAAAACCTCTTAAATTCCTAAAATATTTTTATCTGAGACGAATCTTTCTTAAAATTTCGAAAAATCATTCAAAATGTAGAAAAATTGCCTTAAAATTAAAGTTTAAAATTCTTTATCACTCTCTTCAAATCTTCTAATATTTTTTGAATTCACTCGATTTTTTCTGATTCTTCAATCTTACCAAATTGAAACATTTTGAATAGTCGCTTAAAATAATTTTTTCAAAATGTAAAATCATTTTAATTTTTCCAAGAAACCTAATGATTTTTTTTTCATTCTCTTTAAACCTTACAAAATTCTTAAAATATGTAACAAGTTTTTATTATTTTCTAATCGTTTCAAAACTTCTAAGTATCTCTTACAATTACTCAAATTTATTCTAAAATTTTCTAAAATTATGTATTATGGCAAAATTTTACTCTAAAATCTTTTACACTCTTTTCTAAAGTTGTAAGAAATAATTTAAAATGGTTTTATTTTATTTATTATTTTTAATTTTCACTTAGAATTTATTGAGAAGAAAATTATTTCAAATTTTCCCATGAATCTTAAGAATATTTTTTTAATTCTGTTGACATCTTGAAAAATTATAAGAATTGTCTGAAAGTCTTCCATATTCTATCTCGAAACATTTTGAAGTCTTCAAAACTTAAAATTATTCTTTTACAATTAAACCTAAACCATTCAAAATTTTCCCAGAAATCTTTCTAAAAATTTAATCTCGAAATCTTTCCAAATTATTAAAAAGCTTTGAAATTTTTTTTCGAATTCTTCAAAATAAATTTTCCCATAATTTAGTTTTTCTTACATATTTCTTTGCAAATTTAAAAAGGTTCAGAAATTAAAATGTGGTGCCAAAATGTTAAGAACAGAATTATTCCCCAATATTGAAAAATCATTTACAATTTAAATGTTCTTGTCCATCAATAATGTTAAGAAACGTTTAGAAATAAATTTTATTATCAAGTAAAATTACAAGTATTGTTTCGTTACAATCATTCGAAGATTACTTGCAAAATCTCAAAAATGGACAGAAATTTCTTTCAAAATGTACTATTTTCTGAACGAGCATATGTATTCGGGATTTTCATATTTTGGTTGACGTAGAAATTCTTGCTCCTTTAACTGATTCGATGAAAAATTAAACATTTCAAAAAATGGCGGATGTTTTTCTACAATATTTTAAAGCCGAATTTCTGAAAACCCGAAATTGAATTTTTTTTCGAATAGAAGGCAATCTATCAGTTTTATCCGGGCTTAACGACTTTCAATTCGGAATTTTCTTCTTTTGAATATAATTTTTGATATTCCCTCTTAAAAGATGCAAGATATCACAAAAGAGCAAGAGGTATTATTTTTTATCTGTTTTAGGTGAAAATTTAAATATTTTGTCGGAAATTCGTCTCCTTGGTATTCACATTAATGAAAACATCGTTTTATTCAAAAACTCATTTCTTTGTTTGAAAATTGAACTATTTTTTGAAAACTGGTTTTAAGTATTCGCAAATAATTTGTTTTCAATTTGAAGCAGAGATTTACTAAGAACGAAACTTATGAGATACTGTAGCACGAATTTAAAAAAAGAGCCGTGATTTTAACACTTTTATATATTTTAATTTTTTTCAGATCAATTGAAAGAGCCAGAATTTCAATGTCGAGTAAAGAAAGAAAATAGAAAATACCTACGTTCGTTCGTAAAATACTGCATTTTGAACAAAATCCTGTCAGTTTTTGTGAATTTGTAGATAATTTCGAATGACTGTAACAAAAAGAATTCTGAACAAACTATTAAATACGTGTTCTTAATTTCCACCATAAAATTATATATTTAAATGGTCAAGTTAATAGAGACTCCTTTTCCTGAAGAAGTAGACTATCATTCAGTAAAGTCGCGTCGTTTCCAAAAATTTGATAAGAAGTAGTAAGAAAAGAGTTCAGTCAAACACAAAATTTTTTGAAACAATTTTTTAATGTTTTAAATTTTCGTTCGTAAAACAATCTGCAAATGAGGCAATTAGTGATGAAACAATTGCCATTATTTTAAATATAATTAGATATTTTTATTCGAGACCTTTTTTTGAACTATTATCGAGGCTTTAAGTATAAAATTATGTAATGATTATAAATTAATGCTGTTGAGTAACTCATATGTTATAATTAATATCATGGACTTACCTAATGGCTGTTCTAAGAGTATCTCAAAATAATAAATTCATAATATTTGAAAGCATTTCCTAATTTTAAATGTATCGCATTCGATTCCATACCGCATTCTAACTTAGAATCATAATATATAATTCGTCCGCAGTCAATACAATTACGGAAATATCATTCGATTTATAGCCAACACATCAACATCTTATGTATCGATAAAAAAAAAACACAAGAGTCATTTTGATTGGGATAAGCGCTTAAGTGAAAAATCCCGTTTATGGCCAGACGGGATAGTAGTAATAGTTTGGTCTTCAAGGATTCATCACGGAAGTTACATTAATTACATAAGGAGGATTTTTTGATTTTTAGACCCACTTCCCCGTACTCGTATATTAACGATACGTAATATTCGTATTACCCCCCCCCCCCTCCTTCTTTTTACGTAAGTTTTTATAATTTTTACTCAATATATGCAAATATGTATACCAATTATTTTCGCCGTAAACGAGGTTCCACAGGGTGGAAAAATTTGAAAGATTTCGAAAGAATTTAGAAATTTTTCACAGAATTTCGAGAATTTTAACCGATTTTTAGGGATTTTAAAGCATCTCCACGGATACGAAAGTATTTTTACAATATTTTGAAGCTTTCAAGGGATCTCAAGGATTTTCAGTCTTTAGGATTTTCAAGCGAGTTTGATAGATTTAAACATAAGTCACGTGATTTTAAAGGATTTCCAATGATTTCATCCGCGTCCGTGATATTTTCATGACTTTTGAAGGATATTGGATTTTGATGAGATTTCCAAGATTTTAAGAGATTTTAAAAGACATGCAAAGATCTTAAAGAATTCTAAAGGATATTTACGGATATAAAGAGATAGATAGGGTTTTCAGAGGATTTCGTAAGATATCCGAAGGTTGCACGGGATTTCATGGGAATTTAAAGGATTTTATATGGTTCTGAAGTACCTAAACAAATTTCGAACTTGCATCTCAGAAAATTTCTATGGTGTTTTGAAGATTTTAAGGGATTTATGATCTTAGAGGATTTCGTAAGGTTTCAAAAATTAAAAAAAAAAATTTGCAATTCTTAAATGTCAAAAATAATAGCTGATTGGTGCAGGACTGATCTATTTCTATTTTCACGGTTTTCATGATTCGTTTTTGAAAATGTTGCTTTTCTGTAAAATAATCTGCAGCAAAATTGTGTATTTCGCAAAAATACAAATTTTTGTTTGACAACATTGTTTTATGAAATTATTATTTTTCTAAAAAATATGCCAACAATAAAAATCACGCTGATTTTTCATGATTTTGGTCAAAACACGAACTATATCTTGAAACTAATGTATTTTATAGAAAAATATTACTTACAAGAAATTTATATCTCAATAATTCACACATTTTCTAAGTATCAAATTTTTTGATGTAGTCAATAATTCAAGAGTGACAATAGTTTTCACGATGAAAATGAAAAGTTCCTTGTAGTTTTTCTGAATTATGAAGAAAGGTGTTGACTTTTCATAATACACTTTTGTAACAGCCTTAAAGATTTTTAAAAACCACAACTATTTTGTGTTCGACATTTTTCTTTACAATAAATGGTTTTCAAAAAAAAAATCAGTTTTAATTATATACAATTTTTGACCGATTTAGGCCAATACCGACTGTCAAAAAAATTGGGTCTTCTATGATTTCGGAAATTATGGTGAGATTTTATGTACAGTTTTTGGGATTGAATGCCAATTAAAAATTAGAATTAACAAAATATACATTTTAGGTTAGAATATTTTTAAATGAGTGGAAATCACATGTTCTGAAATTAGTAGTTTTTCAAACTGGTGAAATTTTTTTATTTTATTTTAAAATGTGGCTTCGAAAAAACTATTTAGAATGTTATAAGCAGTAAGGCTTGATATCGAATTGAGCTGCAAATTTTTCATTTTTCCCTACTGCGTAGCGCTCGCAGTACTAGCGAATGGGATTTCCCGGCGCTATCTTTTTCTCGCTCGGTTTTTATTCAATTGATTTCGATTATATTGTATTATATTATATTCGATTAATTGAATGTTTGAGCTCATTGCGACACCGTAGAATTATTTTCGAATTCCAAAAGTCATTAGAGTTTTTTATTTGCAATAACACTTAGCAACTTTTGAGTACTAGCCAATTCTGATTTTCTAGAAATTTTTATTTTCGTACCACCGTGATGTACATATTATATAAATTTTACTTATTTTTCACATTTTTATTTTCCAGAAAATAGAGGTACCTACCAATCTTAAAAATGAATCTGTCAACGTGGACAACATTTTTCATCTCCAATATTTTCATAATGATGGCTGCTTCAGCTTCATTTTCTACGAAGGATTATGTTAACCTGATCTCAGACTTCTATCATCTCCACAAATCCTCCTCTCTAACATCAATACATTTTATTGATCGTAAGGGTAAGTTTTTGTATTTATCAATCATTTTTTCAAATAACTACATATATCTAAGCATTCTCTGTTCATTTGCTTTTAGGTGAATGAAAAAAAATGGGAGGTCGTAATTCAAATTGTTAAGAAGTTGTTATTCTATTTCAAAAGTTTGCCTCGACAGCACTATATAGAATGCAATAACCAGCTTTTGTTTTCCGTTTTCAGTTTTGATTTTTCCCCACCGCATAGCGCGTGAGACATTAATATAGCAGATTCACCACCACTGTCTTAATGTCGCCATGTCGTTCTTCAACATCCGCGCTCCGTATATCAAGTCGAATACGTGCAGCAAAGACAAAACTTCTTAGTTGAATACGCAATACAAGGAGAATAATTAAATGTTTTTAATTTAATAATTTTTATGTTCTCCATTTTTCACTCTCACTATATATAGAATCACATACAGTACCCTCCCAATCGTTGCGGAAGTCTGGGACTGGGATTCGCGTTAAATGAGTTCTCCCACCACATCAACAATATTTCTCCCCTTGCGCTTTGCCCTCAAATCTGATTGGTTGAGAAAATTGAATCTTTAAAAAAAAGTTAATGCAAAAATTTGACGGTTTAGGAAACAAGTAGCAGCGCCCATTAAGAAGTTATGAAAGTCAATGTTACACTGAAAATCGATTTTTCTACCCTCATTGGATATCTCGGCCAATTATTGACTGATTTGCATAAAACATTTCAGAATAAATTGAAAACTAGTCAAACGTAAGTTTTGTGCGTGCAACTCATGTACAAATTGTATGCTGTTGCCGAAAAGTGTTGTGGTGAGGTTCCGAAAAGCACATTCCTCCGATATTTTTGAAACCTTGTAAATCTATGTACCGTTTCTCAAATCCAAAATTGCATGCATTTTTTGGGAAAAATATAGCGTGCGACAGATCCTGAAAGCAGGCGGTTGTGACTATTGTGCAGAAAACTTCATACTTGCTACTTCCCACATGCGTAAGGATAAGATAATATAAAGTTTGTAGATGGTCTTGTAAGAAACAGAGGTCATGTAAACACGTAGGGGACACACTTTTGACCAATCCCAACAGATTAAAGATCTTCCGACTCTGAAGGACATAGATTTGCAGTACCTTCCTCCAAAATTCCGAAAAAGGAAATCATCAGTTATTTGGAATCCACAATATATACCCTTCCACCCGAGAAAGTGAATGATATATGGCGTAGAACGGCCAACATCTTACGCCAAGCCCAACTTCCTTCCTTATACTTAACAAAACGAGAAAAAACAGCAATGAAAGAACTCAATCTGAATAGGGACATCATAATATTACCCGCAGACAAAGGCAACACAGCAGTAATAATAAATAAAGAAGACTATAACAACAAAATAATGGACTTTCTAACCGATGATACATATAAAAAACTTAAAAAGGACCCCTCAAAAACAATAGTCAGCAAAACAAAAACCCTCCTAAAAGAATCAAAACTTGACAGCCAAACAATATCTGAATTAATACCTACTAATCCCATCTTTCCAAAAGTTTACGGACTCACAAAAATCCACAAAAAGAACATTCCACTCAGACCGATCGTTAGCGCAATAAACTCACCAACTTACAACCTAGCACGCTTTGTCGCCAAAAATCTGAATCCTTTCACAGGAAACTCCATCACACACGTTCAAAACTCTTTTGACTTTATCAGAAAGATACAACAGATTCATATTCAACCCCAAGCCATCCTAGTGAGTTTCGACGTAGTATCACTCTTTACGAAAGTACCAATCTCTGATGCAATCGATATTATCAAATCTTTTGCAAACTTCCCCTTTAATCTCCCGCCTTTGATCGAACACTGTTTCAATAATACCCATTTCTCTTTCAATAAACAATTCTGCGAAAAAACCTCAGGAGCAGCAATGGATATTTCTCAATCAGAAAACTATTTCAGATTTCAACTAAATCGAATTGAATAGGTTAAAAAAGTATCAACATTCCTCTAAACCGAGTACACAACTGAGTGAACCTGATACGTCAAAATCTATTTTTGCACTGAATCTTTCCTCGATTTAATATTTCTTCTGAAGAACGTATTTGCTGATTTTTGTCAACAAACTTCGCAACTGTCTACCTGCCAATTTTGAGTTCAACCCTTATCCCGAGAATTCCAATTTTCAAAATTCGAACTTATACTGTCAACCTTGTCCTGACCCCGAGATCGTAAGAATGAAAGTTCCTGTTACTTGTTTTCCAAGTTTTTGATCAAATATTCTAGAAAGTTTTTAATAAATGAATGTAATTTACTGCGTCGTCAATGGATTTTTTTTAAATTATCTTATAATTTTATTATATTAAATTATTTTATGAAAAACCTATAGATCTCCCTTTATGTTTTTTCTCATGCTTTATTTCTTCCTGATGAATATTACGCGATATTAAAATATATATTTTTAGCATAAATTAATTTGTTTAGATGTCTCCCAGACGAATACTATTTTCAACATACAAATCTTGTTGTCGAGAGCAAGAATTATGACAGTCACTCTAAATTTGGAAGAAGGCTTCTTTCCAAAGGATTATACCAAAAGCTTGAGATATGTTAAAAAGCCAATGAATGTAATTTTCATCACTTGCGAAAGTGACGTGAATAAAATGAGAGAATTATCGAAAGAACTAAGTTTCTATGGAGTTACAAATCTGATCCTATTCATGAAAGCATTCAAATCTCCTCTAATTCACTCTTGCAATAATCCAGTTGGCAATCAATTTCTTCTAAGTGAAAGTTTTTCAGTTTTTGTAAAATGCCATGAAGACTTTGGAGTTCGAGAATGGCATGCTTTAAATAAAAGCCAACTGGCAATTCATGAAAGGGTTACTTGGGAACCAACAAAAGGACTTGGTTCCAAATCCAAAAAATTAATGCAAAGCATTAACGATATTCTGAATGGAAAAGTTCTGCGCATAGAAAGATTTTCGGTAAGATAAATAATTTCGGAAATATGTTGTTTTTCTAAAAGTTGCTACGGGGTATGGAATGTCGATTACAAAATTCTAAGTGTTTCCCCGGCCAATTTTTCAAAAATCGCAGACCTCACATTCACAGTCCCAATCCCAAGAAAAAATTTGAAGATCTTGAAATATTAGGGCTTTCAAGTTGAAGTTTTTCTCCGACGTTTGTTGTTTGAAGTCCAATTCGAGTTTTAATGAAATTAAAAGTTTGAAATCCTGACAATATATCATTCTGCTTTGAGTATAAGACTGCAAATCCTAAAATACTTTCGAATTTCAAATATTTTTTCTGGATCTGAAATGCCGAACTTTTCTACCATGAATCTGTTATAAATGATTATTTTTGAAATGCACAGAAGTCCATATTTTAATTAATCATTCCTTCAGATTTGCATTCATCTTGAACATATGTTCTCTAAATTTTTTCAATTTTTTCAATGGAGAGTCAACTTTTCAAGTTGTACTAGATTACAAAATCAAGTTGTATGCTCGTTTTCATGTAAAGTTAATGATATAAAGCTATGTTCAATGTTTTAATGCAAAAAACTTATTCACTTCATCCTATATTAATTTTATAATTTGTTTCATGATTTGTATCCTTGTTATCCTCATAATTTGCGGGTTGCCAACTTGACCGTTCCAGTGTACAATTACTTCTGTCTTCAAGATATTTTAATGACTTCAGTATATTTGAATTACTAAAGAATATTTCACTGACTTCAAAATGATTCAGTAACTTAAGAAGACTTCAAGAACTTCAAGAACTTCTTCTTGAATTTTTGAAATTCAAAATTATTCCAGTTAGGTCGTTTCAGTTTGAAAATAGGTTGCAAAATATATCTGAGTTTAATGTTTGTTAAGTAAAATGGATAGATTGGAAACAATACGAAACAAAACATTTTTTAATTGACCAAGGCATGCGGGGAAAAGCTTCACTCCCTTGATTCAGCATTTCTAAATGTGATATTTGCTTTTTTATAGTTTGAAAATGTAGAGAATTGTTGGATATTGTATCAATTATTTAATTTTTAAGGCTTTTAAGTGAAAATTTTTCATCTTTGAATAGTATTCAACCATTTTCAATCCACACCCTAATTTGGCCAAATTTCAGAGATATTTTAATTTGAGGTCTCTAAAGTATGGTTTACCATTGGGTTTTGGAACACAAGCAGCAAGACATGGTCAGGTACTATGGGCCGAATTGAAAATAATGAGATTGATATTATAGATTTTTTTGGACACGATGCAAGACTTTTTCTTTTGGCTGATTCCACTATGTATTTAACAATATTCGAAGTATGCCTTTGCATAAGAAAGCCAACATCTGAGGTAGGGGTTTTGTGGTCTGGTTATTTCAAGGTACACGAAATTATAATACTGAAATAATTAATTATATTGGATTCAGTTGTCAGGATGATCATAACCATTGAAAAATTATTCAGCAAAAGTGATCATCATGAAACATCAATTCTAAATAGCTCCTTAAAACATATCTGTGTCACTTTCTTGCTGAATGTAAATAGTTGATCTTTTTCATGTAATGAAGTCAGCTATCAAAACTGATTACATTTATTTTCAGCCATTTACGTACAAAACATGGTGCGCTCTGATAGTGTCCCTTGTAGTCATAGTGACTCTTCTTACCTTCTTGAGATTCAAACTAGAAAATGGCTCATACCACGGTGGCCTTCCGCAAAATTTTCTACATGTTTGGGGATGTTACGTTCAACAAGGATTACCAGGTATGAAAATATAGATTATTGAGCTAAATATTAACCAGTCTATGCAAGACATCATCTTCCTATTAATAAAATTGACCTCATTATTCCTCTGCAGAATTTCCGAAAGCTTCAGCTCTACAATTATTTTATTATTCGACTTTCCTTTTTGGATTCTTAATTTTTGCGATTTACTCGGCATCCTTCGTAAGTGAACTGACTATACTTCAGGAAAAATTACCTTTCAAGTCAATAGAAGAATTTTTGAAAGACACATCCTATAAGTTAGCAGCAGGTCCTCTCCTTTATGATCATAATACGACAGTGAGTATAACTGAGGCGAAAAAATATATATATATATATAGTGTGAATCCTGGATTGTGAGCCGGTTTTGGGACTACCAAACGTAAACAGCCAGGGGCGTGTGAACCATTTCCGGTGAATATTCCTGGGTGGTTTGAAATGAAAGCTTCCTCTTGAATAATCGGTCCAGAAGCTCTGTTGCTCGCTTGATTAAACCATTCAAAGACAGCAGCATCCAGAAGCACATCACTCTTTTGCATGAAAACACTTGCAAAACACTTCAAGTGGGAAGCACACATTTTTAAGTAGCTCATAATGCATGACGCATTATGCTGTTTCATAACCAGACTTACGAAAAAGTTATTCAACAGAATATCACTTTTTCTATCAAACTTCTTGGAACTAATTTGGAACGTGCCTATTCGCTATGCAAACGTGTGCGCTTCCCGCTTCGAGTGAACTGACGCTCCTGTTTTGTCACGCCTTAGTGAACACTGCATATCTCGCCTCAGCTCCTCTTACCCATGCCCGCTTCGCGGCGTCGATTCTCGGAAGTACATAATCTAGGGGAACTAAATCCAAAATCAACT
>CAKNXH010026541.1:0-10175 GCA_932178445.1 Andricus quercusramuli | reverse complement strand
TAATACTTTTTACTCTTAGTATGTAGTAGGTACGAGATCAATCTTTTGTAAATTTTGCGATTGTACGGTAGTTCAATTAACTTCGTGACTAGCGAATACAAATTTCGACGACAATTCATCGACGTTAGCAGTAGAACTAAGTAACAATTTCTACAACAGAGAATCTAATACAGTAAAGCTTCTTACAAATATAATACTTTTTACTCTTAGTATTATGTAGTAGCTAAATGGTTTCTATAGCATTGTATCTGCTACTAGGATTTCTTCCCCAGCACCATCTAACATTTCCAAAACTTCTTTCTCCTTCTCGCTGAGAGCCAAAGGATCTATTTCGTCGACCTCCTGGAAGTTGTCCTGCGTGTTGCTCGCCTCTGAATCTTTCTGCGGTTCGCTCCAAATCACGTCCAACTCACACTGCAATTCGCTCCCTTCCAACTCATTCGTAGTTTCCCTCACGTCCAACATTTCCAGCATGTCATCGGTATCATCAGCTTCGATCAGACTGTCTGAAAGACTAGAGAGAAGAACTTTCTCTCCGTTGCCCAAGTCAACCTCCACATCATCTTCATCATTCTTTGCAGAAGAGGCTCCCATGACCTCCCTTTGTGGTTTACGGGCATAAGCTTTCTTCTTGACGTCCTTGATTTGAGCTATTTTTTTACTTATGTGAGAGTGAACTTTGCCGGCTTCATCGTCGGCTGCATTCGGCGAATACTTTTTCACAGTGACCAAATAGAAACTGTATATGTCTGAAAAGTGTTAAGTATTGTTAATTATTAATTCACGGTGGCCCTTTAAATTAAATAAATAATTCCTGGTCATCTGCGAACATAAGTTGTCTTCATGAAATCTTTGGGTATATTTTTAAATCTTTGGAAAGTCTTTGAAATCCTCGAAATTTTTTATATCTTTGTGAAATGTTCAAAATGTTTTTAAATTTTCGTGAATTCATTGAAATCTATTGAAATATTTAAAATCTTGAAATTTCTGTGCAACCTTTGGAAAATATTTTGGAATCTTTCAAAATTTTTGTAAAATCTTTGAAATCTTTAGGAAATTTTCCGTCATCTTTATGAAATCTTCGAATGTATAAAAATTCTTGAAATCTTTATGAAATGTTTGCAATCTTTGAGAAATTTTTGTGAAATCTTTGCAATCTAGTACACGCCGTTTTCATCTTCATCTTCAATGAAATTAAAGTAAATTTTAAACGAAGAAAAAGATGTGTTTTTTTGATAACAAAAAAATTATTTTTTAACGACATAATTCAATTTTAAACTAAAAAACATAAATTTACAAACCAAAAATATAATATTTCAATTTTCAGTTACAGAAGTATATTTAGAAAAAAACGAGTTTTCAGCGAAATTAAATAATTTTCAACTAAAAATATAAAATTTCAAGCGAAAATGGAATAGTTATATGTTCTGTTAGATAAATTAATGTTGATCCAAAAAGAAACAAATTTTCAACCGAAGAAATTAATTTTCAATCACAATGATGAATTTTCAACCGAAAATATGAATTTTTGACCAAATAGTGTATTTTTCAACCCAAAACATGAATTTTCTCTATCAAAAAATAAAAAAGAATTTTCTACCAAACAGTTTTCTTTTTAGCCAAAGAAATTAATTCTTTAAAAAATAGATTCATTAAATTTTCTACTGAACAGATAATTTTTTAACGAAAAAGATTACATTTCTATCAAAAAAAGTAAAATTTGCCACAAAATTTTCAACTAAAATGATGAATCTTCAATTTTTAAAAAATTTAATTTTCAACCAAATACATGAATTTCAAACTAAAAAGATAAATTTTCCACCAAAAATAAAGTAGGATAATTTTCAGTTCCAAAAATAAATTTTCAAACAAAAAACAAACGATTTGTCAACAAAACTAGAAATAGAATACCTATATAAATTTTCAGTAAAAATATTAATTTCCAATCAAATTAAAGTAAATTTTCAAAGAAATAGTATAATTTTTAACCAAGAAGACTACATTTTTATCAAAAAAGATAAATTATCGACAAAAAATGGAACAGTTACATTTCCAGCTTAGAAAGATAATTCTAAATAAGAGAAAAACAAATTTCAAATCAAAACGATCAATTTTCAACCGATAATATGAATGTTCTTACAAAATCGATGAATTTTTTATCAAAGTACATGAATTTTCAAACAAATATTTTTATTTTTTAAGGAATTTCCAACCAAAAAGATGAATTAGTCACAAAAAAAAATGAAATATTCTCCCACAAAATTGGAATTTTCAACCAAATACAGGAATTTTAAACCAAAAATTTGAATCTTCAACTTAAGAAGATAAATTTTAAACCAAACACGTACGACTTAAATTTTCAGTGAAAATAATTAATTATCACCTGGGAAACATTATTGTCAACAAAAGAATTAAATTTTCAACAAAAGAGGGAGATTTTAACTAGAATGATGAATCATCAACCGAATGAATAAATTTTTAACAAATAATTCCACTTCCAACTAAGTAGTTGAATTTTCTAACAAAAAAGATGAATTCTCAACGAAAAACGTGATATATAATCTTTTGCGATGTAGAATTTTAACAGGTGATAAAGCAGGAGAAATTGTATTCATCCATCAACAAAATCAACACAAAAAATGTTCAACTAAACACTTTTTAAATTAGAAGAGTAATTATTCCGATTTGAGGTAGTTTCTAATCAATGATTGTTATTTCAGGGCGGCCAGTATTTTTCAAAATTTCGTCTCCCGGCATTCTCCCGGTAAATATTCGTGATTTCTCCCAGTCTAGAAAAAAATATGCAATTGACAAATTGCATATTTTCTGGTGTTTGGCACATTTAGAGCTAAACTCCATGCCTGCATTGACAGGTAAAGCCCTCTTCCAATATGAATCTATAAAATGAAAGTTTGAAGCCTGAGTTATTTTTGTAATTTCAAACATTAGGAAGTGACGTAAAAACTGTAGTACACAAAGCAGAAAGCAAACTTCATGTGAATAAAAGTTAAACGTTTCATAAGTCACAATACGACATTGAGAGTAACGATTGACGCGATTTGACGAGTAAACGAAAAATCGTCTCATATGAAAGAATACTCTCACCTGAGAGTTGTCTTCTGTTATATATCCAACTGCTGGAAAATGTCCGCCTCCTTGCGAAGTAGAAGGAGCCTCCATTGTAGCTTTATGGATTGCTACAGAAAAAATCAAAATTAGTTATACGAATTTCTGTATATTTAATGCATAATCACGGTTTTTTGAAATCATAGGTCAAACTATCAAAAACTGAAGTTTAATAGTTGCGAATTCTCTTTTGTTAAAGCTCCTTCGGCTCTAACGAACACATTCTTATCACGAGTCTCGTGAGAAAGAAAGTTTAAAAGCAAGTTTTCAGATCTAATTGGGAAACAATTTTGTTATTAAACATTCTATTGTACCTTGTGTCTTTTTGTTTTATGTAATTTTATTTTTCACGATTAAACAAAAACTACGCGTCTTATCAAAAAATGATTAATAACCAATTTCTAGATCTTTTTTGGGTGGACAACTGTCACTTTCCATGTCCGCAGCTAACCCATCCATATGTTTCTTCGACATTAACCACCATCGATAAAAATCTAAAAAATAAGTCAATAATATCTGAAGCTGTCATTAAATCATTGTTACGTTATTCCCTTCTTTGGAGATCGTTATACTATTTTCAGGGATCACAGCGAGAAAGGAGCTCAAAAAACGGGAAATAGGGTAATTTTCTCACAAAAAAGGGGAAAATAGGGGAAAGATTAAACATTTATTTTTATATGTTCAAAAAAACAAACAATCTTTTTATAAAAAAAGTTATATTTTCAAATAATTTTCAATTATTTTGCAATGATTTCTGCCATTGAAGAATTTATTTTTAAAAATTGGATATACTTAGGTCGTTGGAAATCCATTCAGTGATATACAAAAGTCCGAGAACAGAATAAAATTAGTTGAATGCACAATTGTTATATGTTTAACATCGTCTCCATAAATATTTCTTTTTAAAATTTGTCATTTCTTCCTTACTATAATTAATACATCCAATGTGAATTTAAAAATACACTTTAGTAGAGCGAAGTAAAAATGCTAAAATTAACGGATTCGTTTAAGCTGAGGAATAACAATTTGTGGACCGACATCCAAAGAAATGAAGAAAAAAAATTTGAAATCGATTAATATCTTCTGTTCTCTTTTTCAAATGTACAATTTAAACATTCAAAAATGCAAAACAAAAATTTTGCTTTTTTTGGATTTTTTGGAAAATGTATAAACATTTGTTCCTTAGATTGATTCGAACCTGACATCTCTTCAGCTTGACAACAATTTTTTCCCGAAAAAAGCAAAATAATAAAATGATTTGTTTTGTTCAAGCTGAATAAATTTCAGGTTCGACATATTGAACTTTTTTTTTAAATGTGGGCAGATGACTAAATAAAAAAAAAACATGTTTTGGCACATTTTCAAAAACTTTGTTACAGCGCAAAAAATTTGTTTTTAAATTTCGTAATATTTTATATTTTCTGTGAGCTCTATTTGGTAGTGTAGCCACATTTTTAATTTTAAATGAAATTAAATGAAATTATTCGTTGGATAATTCTCTACAACTACAAGCCTCCATAATTTCCCGTCACATTTTTTCAAACCCTAAAAAATTATTTCAAAAACTGAAAAAAGTGTATTTTCCCCATGCATTTTACATGGGAAACTTCAAGTCAAAACCGGCAGCAGTTAAAATCGGAAAAACAAAAATTAAGGATTTCCTTTTTTCGGATTTGGAACAAAATGGGAGGGGGGGGGGATCGTTACCCTTAAAAAAAAAGTGTTTTCGAGCCACCCATCGTTATTTAATCATTTAATATTACAATTTCTAAAACAAATTTAAGCAAGCTGGATGATTTTAAATCGAGGACTCTGTTAAAATATTCTAACAAATGGCAAAGTTTTTCAATGTTTCCATAAAAAAATTAATCTAAAATTAGAAACGTAATTAATAGTCTGTAAACAAAGACAAAATTAAATATTAAGCTTATAATATGGCGACGATAATAACAATATCTAAGTCGCAATTTAAATTGCGCAACTTTGGAATGCTTCATTTAAATTCAATAATTCTGAGCTTTTTCAAGATTAAAAAATGTGAACGCCGTTATCTCGACAATTTTTTTGAGACCTGAAAAACTAATCTAGTTTATCTCGTATTCAAATCTTAAGAATTCTGAGTTCAAAACTCTTCCGAATAATTAAAGTTTCAATTTCAAACACTAAAGCAATAAAGATTCAAGATTTTGAATTTGATTGTCTTAAAATCGTGCAATTTCGAATTGGAATCGTGGCCAATTTTTAAATATTTTCTAATCGCATAAACAATATTAATTATTGATATGAGGTTCTGAACGATCAAAATTCCACTGAAGTTTACGTTTCAAATGAGTGCAAACACATTTTAAAATGTCTAGTATTTCGCAATTTATTTATTATGTCAACAAACATTTGAATCTTAACGATACAGGTTTATTTTGTATCCATAGTGAGACTGTAATTGCTGAGAGAATTGAATAATTGTGCTTTGATGAATTGAAGTTGAATCAATCAAATAAATGAATAAGCAAAATTATTTGAAGGCCGTGGCTGTGTGTACCGAAATTTCGGTACAAATAGCTGGATTTTTTCGGTACAAATAAGGGGAGTTGGAAAAGGGGCTATTTGTACCGAAATTTCGGTACGTATAGCTTGTTTTTTTTCGGTACTCGTAGACACTTCCTTATTTGAAAACATTCCATAATATATTTCAAAATAATACACAATAATATGGGTAAAAATCAGGGACCCGACCGAAACGAAATAAAATACTTTCGTGATTTTTGTTATGTTCCTATACTGCCAAAACTAACTATATTCACTCAAGTTTAGGTTACGTTACTCAAAATATGTACAGACATTGTAACGAAATTTTTTAATTACGCGTAATCATAAAAAATAATTTATTCGAATTCTTATGCGCCTTATGTAAATATTAAAAGCCAGACGTGTAAAATATGACGTTATAAAAATTTCATTTTTAATTTTGTTTCAATCTGTCAAAATGTAATGACAAGGAAACAAAAAAAATCGGTACCTTTTGGATAAAGTAACGTAACGAAAGTTTCGGATGGATCCCTGGTAAAGACAGCTAAACAAAATTTGACATACCCAAGTAAAGATATAGTCTGAAGTGTTTTTCCCAGACCCATCTCATCAGCCAGGATGCCGTTGATTCCATTCTCGTAGAGAGAAATCATCCAGTTCAACCCACGAATTTGATAATCTCGTAATTCTCCAGACTTGATGTAATTTGGCGAGGCCTCGAAGCGAGTCGTAGGCGCGACGGTGACATTGCTTTCAGCAAGCAGTTCTTCATCTTCCTCTTCTTCGGTTTTACTATGTCTGTGATCCGCGGCATCTTTCGCTGATGACCCTCCAGCTGCAGGTGTCTTCGGAGGAGGGAGTCCGGCCTCAGGTTGCTTTCTGGGTCTGCCTGCTTTAACTTTCGAAGGACTCTTGTCCTTCTGGTTATTTGTCATAAAATGCGAGAAAATCTCGGTCTGCTTCAGCAGATAATCAAAACGCTTGCTTCTGTCGGTCTCGATCTTTGTTTCGAAGTCTCCTCCACCTCTCGAAGACGATGTTTCCGCCGAAGAATCATTGGAGTTTTCCCCAGTGTCCCCGGGGGACACGTTTTCGTCAGTTTTAGACATTTTGTACTCGTATTCTTCACTCTTGTCTGATACACTCGCGAACTCTCCACATGATCACATTCGATGGAAGGATACTTTCAGGTGTAATTGGAATATGAAAATCTTGTGTTATTTTAATTATTTTCGATGCAAAACAGCCCGGCGTTGTTACATTCACACGTTAATAACACAGATTGTCGCCATCTTTGCAACGTCTCCCTCCAAAAGCCTGCGCGTCGCTCGTCTTTGTCGCAATCATGTTTGCCAACCGATTTTTTCTTACGAAACTTTTACTGAATATTTAAAGGAGAACAATAAAAATTACCTTAAGGTGATAAGAGACTTTTCAATATCACTTTCAAATTCAATCTGACGTCACATGCTGTTTTTGTGCAATAATCTGATTGTTTTGATTCAGTATTTTGAGGTTATGTCTTTGCCATTTCTAACGTTATACAGTAAACACGCAAGAGGTTTGTGTTATTTCTTTCGTTAAAGTATAATTATTATGTAAAAAAGTAATAATTTATTTATTTGTGCTTAATATATTTGTCCTATGAACCCAAACCAGATCAAAAATAGTAAAAAGTGACTTCTCATATAACACGCATGCGCAGCTGTCTTATGTTGGCTACATTTACGAATCAAAATTTAAAATAACGAAGTGTGTCGTATTCAAATATTTTCCATAGGTTTGGCCAGTCGTCCCGAAATTTGGGAAAGAATCATACATCTGCTTTTTCACATCCCCTATTTGTTCGGGAATACTAGGCGCAGCCTTAAAATAAATGCAATTTCGAACAAGAATTAATAAAATAGTACTCTTAAAATATTAGAATCAACGAAATTTAATTGCAGAATAATCTTGAGCATATTTATCAGCTCAAATATTTAAGAATCTATCTAAAAAAAAAGTGGTGTAACGAAATTTCTCGAAAGTCACGCAATCATTGTTGTTGAAAACCTTATTTGGATTTTCATTACTTAAAGTTGTTTTATACATTAAATTTGAAAATTTTTAAACTTTGTATGAATAAAAGGTTCGTATTCATTAGAGTGGTTTCACCCCTTAACAAAACCTTTCTTTCTATGCAAAAAAAAGGAAAAACCCAAGTTGACACTTTTGTATCACTTCGGCAATAAATAAACATATTTGAAATAGAATTGTTAGTAATTATGTTTAACTTAAAAACAAAAAATTGTTAAGTATTAAAAAGGAGAATTTTTAATAATTCGTATGAAACTCCAATTATTATTTTATTAACATTCCGATTATTATAAAACTATTATTATTCTATTATTTTCATTTATTAAGTAAAAAGTAAAATTTACTTCAGTTTGCACTGACGAATTCAGACGCATTGGAGGGAGACTTTAATTTAACGGATTAAGACGCACTGACCAATGTTAAAGCGTTTGCGCGTTCACGGATTCAGACGCATTGGAGGGAGACTTTAACTGTCACGAATTGAGACGCATTGATCAATGTTAAAAAGTTTGCGTGCTGTCGAATTCAGACGCATTCAAGGGAGACCTTAACTCTCACGGATTAAGGCGCATTGACCAATGTTGAAGCGTTTCACGCGTTGACGGATCCAGGCGAATTAAAGTTCGATTTTAAATCACTCGGATTGAAACGCAATAGCAAACATCGAAACAAATTCGTGCTGACGCATTGAATAGAATTCGCTGACGTCAAACTTGAGCGCTGTATTTGCACGTATAGAAATATTCAAAGTTGAAACTCATCTTCTCGGATTTACACGAATTGACAGACTGGTCCAATGCGTCATTGTCGCAAAGCGGGATTCTCAGGATGTCTCAGTCTTTACAATTCAATTCGTATCAATGCGTTCTTTTTTGCTGGGACATTCTCTTGCACGCTGTTCATTCTGTCAGAATGTCAGGTCCTCTCTGGGCAACATCGGCGTTTCCTTTTGAACACAACATTCATTCTTTAAAAGACACGGTAAATGGTCCAAAAAGCGTTGAAAAACAAATGTCAGAAAATTCACTCATCCGTCTATCTTATCAATGTCAACCCAAAGATCCTAATCGCTCAAAAATTGTAAATACATTCTGTGAAAATCTCTTCAGTACAAAAACTGAAACTAAATCTGCGCTTCAATTTGAAAATGTTACTTTCTTCGGGCCAAATCCGAAAAACAAGTTTGAAACAGAACAAGAGTTTGCGAGATGTCTGTTTGGCAATCAGGTCTATAGCAGTACCAAATATCTTAGGTCTAAGAAATTTAACGACACCATTGTTCAGTTAAAAAATGGTAAAATCGCTCAAATTACTGGAATAAAAGTTATACCTAATGTTAAGTGTTCGATTGAGCTAAAAGTATTGATCCTCAAACCTTTTTTTGTTGGGGACGTGAAAGTTCACCACATCTGGGAGGTCACTGGAAATGTGGAACTTTCACCCATTGACCTAGCAGAAATCAAGTCAAAGATAGTGGGTCTAGATTTTAAACAAAAGCAGTATGTCTGTATAATATACTGTACAACATTGAAGCACAGTAGTGTGTAACAAAAATTGTTTTTACTTTATTCAATTATGCTTACTTTTTTTATCACCTTTTTCCCGATTGCGAATTATATTTTTCTTTTATTTTTGTTATTTATAAAATATTATTTATGCAGTTTTACGTTTATATGAAGTACTGTAAGTAATTTATTTAAAGAAATTGAATATGTATGCTTCATTACTAACTTTTAATTACAGTTTTATATCGTACATAAAGGTAAGTTAATTATATACATTTCGATTAGATTAAACATAATAATTGTTATTATTTCAAAATTAATATTGATTGGTGAAATTCATTTCCATTAATTGAATTATTACATTCTCATCCTAATGAGAATGTATTGGTTTTATGTAAAATTTGACTTTGTCGGTTTTCATCAAATCTCCACGTTTTGAGGCCCCCGGAGCTAGAAAAAACAATTTGTACCAAGTTGTCTGTCTGTAGGCACGATAACTTTCGAAAAAATGATCAGATTGGATTGAGCTTTGGTACATTTCTTCAAGCCCCCCAAAAAAGAACAAGTTCATTAGCCAGCTATTTTTGATGAAAATTCAAAAAGTTAGAGTATTTTCAAATTTTTGAAATCATTTTTGTTCTCGAAACATCGAAATTCTATGTACGGCAATTCACAGTACTCAAAAATCTGAACAATTTATCTTCACAACTTTTTCCGATAAAAAGAAAACTATCAGAGTTATAGCATTTTCAAAATAAAAAAAAAACTAAATGAAATCAACATTTTAAGGCAAACAACGTACGACATGAAAAAAAGTCATAGAGAGAAAAACGTTGCTTTTTGCAACCCCTACAAGATTATCATAACAACTTTTTGATTTTTTTTTGAAAAATCAAAAATTTAAATTTTGACAAATTTGTTGTTAATGATTTTTTTCTAGGA
>CAKNXH010026520.1:0-10666 GCA_932178445.1 Andricus quercusramuli | reverse complement strand
AAAGTATCTCGTATTTTGTGGATAACCCCTAATCTGCCTCTTCGTCATGTTAGGAATTGTTTTTTGATAAACCATGATGTTAATTTTATAGCAATTTTAATAAACAAACCGAAATTGTTTTTATTTGATTTGTTACAATAAGAATTTTATTGCTGTTTCAAATATATGACATTAGAAAACATTATGCATAGAACCTTTCTTAATTTCTTCTTTGCTACATTTTAAAATTATTTTTTAATTAAAATTAGCAAAACAAATTGACAACTTCTTACCGACAATATAAGAAATTTTATGTGTTTTTATATTATTTCATATACTATATTGATATAGTAATATTATAAGAAAGTTTAATTGAGATTTTTTATCTTGTATAAAAAATAAAACAACATTTTATATAAATTTTGTGCGTACATTTTTCAAAACATGTAATATAAAGAGACAGTATTGTTTGGTTCATTGATTTTAATATAAACTTGCAGTATATATTTGTCTTGAAAATATAAATTATAGTATGACTAAAGACGAGCGAAGTTTATATGTAAATAACTACGTATATATTTATGTTATATAATATACTCAATTGATCAAATGTGAAAGAAAACTTCTAAACATAAAAGATGGCTTTGATTACATATTTGATACAATGAGTGTACGTATTATTATAACATAGATACATAAGAGAGTCGTTTGTAATAACTTCACTCGTATTTTTCTTCTATTTATATTCTCAGGACAAATATATACTACACATTTTATATTAAAATTAATGAACCGAAAAAATTTTTTCAACTCCTTGTTATTTTCAGTTACAGTAACTGAAAATTCCTAAACTGTAACAGAATTTTCCGAAACATGTAACTGAAGCTGTATGCACTTACCGTTGCTGAAATTTCTGTTACAGTGTAGGAAAATTTAGAAACGGTTTCTGCATAAAGCTTTAGTGACGTGTCTCTGAAAATTCCTACAGAAATTTCTAACAGTGTAGGTCATGCGGTATGTTAGTAAATGAGGATTTAACGTCTAATGAGAAGATTTCGAAGTCATCAGGAATTAGATTCCTTGATATTTTCAACCAATTGCCAATTAGTTTTTACGTGCCTTGATGTTTGACCCAGAATACGTTTAATGGGGATACTAATAAATTTTGAGATGTTATACAGCGGAGAACTAATGAAGGATGTTACAGGTCTCCGAGCATATCCTGTCTTATGTATTTTGGGAAGACCGTAAAATTTTGGTGGATGACCATTTGTACATATTTGTACATATTAGCATTATAAAAATTTTGTAAGTTAAAAGCTAAGTCAGATCCTAATGTTTCTCTTCTATCTTCGTCTACAAAACCGATTTTTTCTTCTATGTTGCTTAAAGTGGATTCAACTATAAATTTTTTATCATAAATGGAAGACAGTGATTTGGATTTAAACTTGAATAGTATTCCACATTTTTGGATAGGTTAGTATTTGATAAGTTGATAATCCATTTAAGATTAACATCATTAGATACTACTTTATGATTATAATAATGCTCCTTCAACCAATTAAACTTTGAAATTGACTTATTGATTGAAATCCTGCGTAATTTATATAACCTATCCTCTTGATATTCAAAAAATATTTTAGATGCATTATTATCAAATCATAATTTCACCTTTGACGTTTCGACTACACTTCGGTAGTCCTATTCCGAGCAAAAATGGTGGAAGGATGTTTGAATTAGTGGTAGAATAGGTAGATGAAATGAGAGAAGATTTCTGATTTCCGGAGTCAGGTAACGTCTGCGGCAAGGTCTCTTCTAAGTCCTTGCCGATTTACATTTGTTAGCGAATGCGTAATGAAGACTTTTGGTCGTGCATGGGGAATGGCAGGCAGGAAGGAAGTTGGAATGCGGGATGTCGCGGAGAGGGCTGGCCTGGAGGTGATAACTTCTGATTTACGCTATATTCCTTTTCCCCGACCTTCCTTCTTCCCACGCCACCCGATTCTCATTTTCTCACCTATACACTCTCAGGTTTCGCGAGAAGAGGGCTTCTACTCCAATTAACTTTTAATGGCGGAGATAGGGAAACGTATGCCTCATGCCGAGTACTGTCTCCCTCTTTCACTTCTTCTTCTTCTTCTTCTTCTCCTTCTTCTTCTTATCTTCTTCTTCTTCTTCCTCTTCTTCTTCTTCTTGCTCCTCATCCCCTTCCTTCTGTTCTTATCCTCATTCATTCCATTCCTCTTCTTCGTCTCTCACAACCCCCGAAGACCATTCTCTTCCTCCACACAGCCTCCACCCGGAAAATCTCGAGAGACAGGACCAACTTGTTAAGTAATTAAGTGTCGTTCTAAGTTTCCGTTTAATAATAATTTAGTAACGCTCGTGAACTTGCTAAAGCATCGCGGGACCCGTCCATCATCAGCCGATATTCCTATAGCGGTAAGTAGGTATTTAGTCCTATCAGAAGACGCGTAGTTACTTCAAGAGGGCAATTATACGGTGATTTGTTTATCTCGAGTTTCTCTACGTGAAATGGTAGGAACTTTATGGAAGCTGTTTTGCATTTTAATGACACTTTGAGGTCATTATTGAAGACGATCTTTCATGTGACTAGACAAAAAATATATTTTGGTGGACATCAGCAATTTTTGAATTATAACATGGAATTGATATTCATAAAAAAAAACTTATTCACAGTATCCGTTACCAAAAATAATAAAAAATAAAAGCAAGGGATAAAGTTCCGAATGGGTGAGCAATGACGTCTTCATGGTGAAAACCATAAAAATTATGATTTTCTTCTTTTTCTCAGTAAATACGAACAATTTGCAAAAACTTTCTACACAAAAGTTCTAGCCAGTATCAAAATACATATTTTTTGTATTACACACTTTTTGCCTTAGACCATTATTTTTCGACAACAAGAGGACTTAAACCTGGAAAAGGAGGCGCGCGCAACTGAACATATTTTCGTAACTAGTCAGTACATGCGTAGCCCACTTCCCCAAATTAAACCTGAAAAGAGGGACGAGCGTGACTTAACACATTTCCATAACCAGACAGTAAATGCCGTAGCCTCTTCCCCCTCCCCACCCACTTAAAACTGGAAAAGAGGACAAGCGTAACTGAACGCATTTTCGTAACTAGTCAATATATGCGTAGCCCACTCCTCCAAATTAGACCTGAAAAGAGGGACGAGCGTGACTGAACACATATCTGTAACTCTTTTCTTTTTTTAATTGTTTTTTTTAACGCAATCTTCTTTTTCTTCGCAAAATAATGGTTTGAGGCAAAAAGTGTATGGAGCAAAAAAGATGTATTTTCATACTAGCTAGAACTTTTGTTGCAAACATTTTTTCAAATTCTTCGTATTTACTGAGATAAAGAAAAAAATCATAATTATAATTATAATTAATAAAATTATAATTAATTTTCCTTTTTGCATTTTTTATACTCAAATGATGTACATAAACGTACTCTACTGTCGACTCTTGCATTTCTTAAAGGTTTGAAGCCGATATTCTACTTATACAAAAAGTTCTTAGGTTCAAAAAATGCACTCAGTTTTAATTTCTTCGAGAATAATTTTTTGCGAAGTTCCTCCTCGAAGAAAGAACGTAAACCTAGTTTATTGTCTTCTCATACATTTTCCAAAGTTTCAGCCTGATATTTTATTTACAAAAAAAGTTCTTCGATTAAAAAAAAAATTCGGAAAATTGAAAAGGTGAGGTCGGTAATGTAGGTATTTTGCTGCGTCACATGCGCTTAAAATAATAAAAATTGTTCAAACAATTGCGAAATATCCTGAACAAAAAGCATTTCTCCTGTAAAATTCATTAAGTGTGTTAATTATTTTTCAATATTCACGTCATTTAGATGTTACAACACACATTTTTAAATATATTTTCAATTACTTGAACCCTTTTTCTTCATTTGCCATTGATTTTTTTTCTCTGATAAATGAGGGCTTTTTTTTGTTTCCATGAGCAATACTTTTTCTTTTATAAATTTTGTAATTGTTCAAACAACTTTGTGATTCACTTTTAACTTTTCATGGAAAAGAGGTGTTCAACTTTTTTTTATTTGGTTGATTATGTCACTGATTATTGAATATTTACATCATTCAGGTGTTTTCGCAATTCTTTGAACAATTCATATTTATTTTTAATGAATTTTTTAGAAATAAGAATTGAATACTTCATACTCGTAGCACAATTCCATTTCAGATGAGTAGAATTGAATTTTGTTGTTCTACAATTTTTTTTTCATTTATTCAATAAATTCAAATTATTTAAACATCGGAAACTGAAATTCATCGGTCAGAGATTATTTCTAAATAGTATTTTTTCGAACAAAAAATTCTTTCATCTTTTACCAACCGTAATTTCCATCAAAGATAATGTTTCATCAAATACAATGTGTTATCAAAAATAAAGTTTCATTGAACACAATGTTCCACAAAACATCATGTAGAATTAAGCATAATGGTTCATCAAGCATCATGTTTCATCAAACAAATCAACAAATTTTGTCACTTATGAATTTGGACCACCCTATTGCCCACTTTCTAATTGACCGGTTTTATCAAACATGATATTATATCAAGCATCATGTTTCATCAAGCATCATGTTTCATCAAACATCATGTATCATCAAACATCATGTATCATCAAACACCATGTTCCATCAAACATCATGTATCATCAAGCATCATGTTTCATCAAACATCATGTATCATCAAACATCATGTATCACCAAACATCATGTATCATCAAACACCATGTTTCATCAAACACCATGTTCCATCAAATATCATGTTTCATCAAATGTCAGATTTTATGAAACATCATGTTTAATGAAACATCCTGCTCCATCAAGCATCATGCTTCACCAAACAAATACAAAAATTTTGTCACTCATAAATTCGGACCACACTATAGCTCATTTTCTAAATGACATGTTTTATGAAACATCATATTTTATCAAGAATCATGTTTCATAAAACATAATGTTACATCAAACATCAATTAATATCAAACATAATAGTTCATAAAACAAAATGTTTCACCAAACGAAATATTTCATAAAACATCATATTTCACCGAATATCATATTTCATCAAGCATTATGTTCATTAAACATCATGTATCAACGAACATAATAATTTATCAAATATCGTGTTTCATAAAATATCATATTTCATCAAACATAATGTTTTATCAAACACAATGCTTGATTAAAAATAAGATTTCATTCACAAAACATCATGTACCGTTGAACATACTGGTTCATCAAGCATAATGTTTTATCGCACAATTAAACAATTATTGTCACTTATAAATTTGGACCACCCTATTGTCCACTTTCAAATTGACAGATTTCATCGAACATGATATTACATCAAGCATCATGTTTCATTAAACATTATGTATCATCAAACATTATGTATCATCAAACATCATGTATCATCAAACATCATGTCTTATCAAATATCATATTCCATCGAATAACATGTGTCATCAAATATCATATTTTATCATTCACGTTGCTTAACAAAAAATCATGTTTCATCAAACAAATAAAAAAATTTCGTTACGCATAATTTTCGACCAGCCGATCGCTCATTTCCTAACTGGCAGGTTTTATCAAACATCGTACTGTATCATGAATCATGTTTCATGAAACCTAATGTTTCATCAAAGATCATGTACTATCAAACATAGGGGTTCATGAAACAAAATATTTCACCAATCGAAATGTTTTGTGAAACATCATATTTTACCAAGCATCATGTTTCATCAAGCATTATGTTTCATTAAACATCACATATCATCATACATCATGATTTATCAGAAATTATATTCCATCAAATATCATGTTTCATAAAATATCATATTTCATCAAACATAATGTTTTATCAAACACAATGCTTGATCAAAAATAGAGTTTCATTGAACACAATGTTTCACAAAACATCATGTAGCCTTGAAAACACTAGTTTATCAAGCATCATATTTTATGAAACAATTAAAAAATGTTGTCACATATAAATTTGGACCACCCTATTGTCCACTTTCTAATTGACAGATTTGATCAAAAATAATATGATATCAAGCATCATGTTTCACAAAAAATAATGTTTCATCAAACACCATGTACTATCAAACATAAATGTTCATGAAATAAAATGTTTCCCAAAACATCATATTTCATAAAAAATTATGCATCATCAAACATCATGCATCATGAAACATCATGTTTTATCAAATATAATATTCCATCAAATATCATGTTTCATCAAATTTCATATTTTATCAATCATCGTATTAAATGAAACATCATGTTTCATCAAGCATTATGTTTCATTAAACATAATGTTTCATCAAACACCATGAACTATCAAACCTAAAAGTTTATGAAACAAAATGTTTCATAAAACATCATATTTCATCAAGCATCATGTTTCATCAAGCATCATGTTCTATCAAACATTATGTATCATCAAACATAGAATGTATCATCAATTATCATGTTTTATCAAATATCATATTCCATCAAATATAATGTTCCATCGAGTATCATATTTTATCAATAATCATGATTAATAAAATTGATTAATATCATGAAATATCATGGTCAATGGCCATACCACACTGGAAACACCAGTTCTCGTTAGATCACTGAAGTTAAGCAGTGTTGGGCGCGGTTAGTACTTGGATGGGCGATCGTTAAGGAATACTACTGCGTGCTGTTGGCGTCGTGGGTGTGGTGAGCCCACACTTGTAGTTATTTACTACAAGAAACTATACACCTAGAAACACTACCCGAATCGGGTAGTGTCACGCCTACCCTGAAAGGGAAATGGCTTAATGGTATACATAAATACAATGAAACATCATGTTCCATCAAGCATCATGTTTCGTCGAACAAATGAAAAAAATGCTGTCACTCATTAATTCCGACCACCCGATTGCTCATTTTCTAATTGGCAAGTTTTGTCAAACATCATATTGTATCAAGAATCATGTTTCATGAAACATAGTGTTTCATCAAATATCAGGTACTATCAAACATAAGAGTTCATGAAACAAAATGTTTCATAAAACATCATATTTCACCAAGCATCATGTTTCATGAAGCATTATCTTCCATCAAACCTCATGTATCAGCAAACATCATGATGTATCAAATACCATATTTCATTATATACCAATGTTTTATCAAATATCATATTTATTCAAACACAATATTTAATCAAACATTACGTTTTATCGAACACAATGCTTTATCAAAAATGAAATACAAAACATCATGTACCGTTGAACATACTGGTTCATCAAGCATCATATTTTATCAAACAATTACAAAATTTTGTCAGATATAAATTTGGACCACCCTATTGTTCACATTCTAATTGAAAGATTAGATCAAAAATTATATTATATCAAGCATCATGATTCATAAAACATAATGTTTCATCACTATCTAAATTTGAATCAGCTATAAGTGTACCGCTAATTCAAATCAGCGTATATACGCTGGCAAATCAGCGAAATTCAGCTGATAATTAGTGAAATGTCACTGATCAGCATATTAATTTCGCTGCTTTAGCAGCGTATATATGCTGATTTGAATTAGCGGCATAGTTATCGCTAACTCAGATTTAGAGAACAAACACCATGTACTATCAAACTAAAATGTTCATGAAATAAAATGTTTCCTAAAACATCATATTTCATCAAGCATCATGTTTCATAAAAATTCTGCATCATCAAACATCATGTATTATCAAACATCATGTTTTATCAAATATAATATTCCATCAAATATTACGTTTCATCAAATATCATGTTTCATCAAATTTCATATTTTATCAATCATCATGTTAAATGAAACATCATGTTTCATCAAGCACCATGTTTTATCAAACATTATGTATCATCAAGCATCAAGTATATCATCAAACATCATGTACTTTAAAAAATCATGATGTATCAAATGCCATATTCCATTGAATACCAATGTTTTATTAAATATCATATTTAATCAAACATAATGTTTGGTCAAACATTACGTTTCATCGAACACATTGCTTTATCAAAAATGAAATTTCATTAAACGCAATGTTTCACTAAACATCATGTACCGTTGAACATACTGGTTCATCAAGCATCATGTTTTATGAAACAATTAACAAATTTTTGTCACCTATGAATTTGAACTACCCTATTCTCCACTTTCTAATTGACAGGTTTTATCAAACATGATATCATATCAAGCATCATGTTTCATAAAATATAATTTTTCATCAAACACCATGTACCATCCAACATAAAAGTTCATGAAACAAAATGTTTCATAAAACATTTTTCATCTAGCATCATGTTTCATCAACCATCATGTTTCATAAAAAATTATGTATAATCACACATCATATATCATCAATCATCATATTTGATCAATCATCATGTTAAATGAAACATCATGTTTCATCAAGCATCATGTTCCATAAAACATAATGTTTCATCAAACACCGTGAACTATCAAAAATAAAAGCTTATGAAACAAAATGTTTCATAAAACATATTTCATGAAGCATCATGTTTCATCAAGCACTATGTTTTATCAAACATTATGTATTATCAAGCATCAAGTATATCATCAATCATCATGTTTTATCAAATATCATATTCCATCAAATATCATGTTTCATCAAATACCATATTTTATTAATTATCATGTTCAATGGAACATCACTTTTCATTAAGCATCATGTTTCGTCAAACAAGTAAAAAAAATTTGTCACTCATTAATTGTACTACCTGATTTATCATTTTATAATTGGCAAGTTTCCTCAAACATCATATTTATCAAGAATCATGTTTCATGAAACATAGTGTTTCATCAAACATCATGTACTATAAAAAATCATGATGTATCAAATGCCATATTCCATTGAATACCAATGTTTTGTTAAATATCATATTTAATCAAACATAATGTTTAGTCAAACATTACGTTTTATCGAACACATTGCTTTATCAAAAATGAAATTTCATTAAACGCAATGTTTCACTAAACATCATGTACCGTTGAACATACCGGTTCATCAAGCATCATGTTTTATTCAACAATTAACAAATTTTTGTCACCTATAAATTTGGACTACCCTATTCTCCACTTTCTAATTTGCAGGTTTTATCAAACATGATATCATATCAAGCATCACGTTTCATAAAATATAATGTTTCATCAAACACCATGTACCATCCAACATAAAAGTTCATGAAACAAAATGTTTCATAAAACATATTTCATCTAGCATCATGTTTCATCAACCATCATGTTTCATACAAAATGATGTATGATCAAACATCATATATCATCAATCATCATATTTGATCAATCATCATGTTTAATGAAACATCATATTTCATTAAGCATCATGTTCCATCAAACAAATAAAAAAAAAACTTCCACTCATGAATTTTAACCACCCAATTGCTCACTTTCTAATTGGCAGGTTTTATCAAACATCATATTGTATCAAGAATCATGTTTCATAAAACATGATATTTCATCAAACATTACGTACTATAAAACATGAGAGTTCATGAAACAAAATGTTTCATGAAACATCATATTCCACCAAGCATCATGTTTCACCAAGCATTATTACACATCATCAAACATCAAACATCATGATTTATCAGATAGCATATTTCATCAAATATCATGTTTCATCAAATATCATATTTCATCAAACATCATGTTCCATCAAGCATCATATTCAATAAAACAAAATATTAACGTCACTAATGAATTTGGACCACCATATTGCCCACTCTTTAATTGATAGCGATATAAGTATGAAAATTTCATTTCAGTAGAAATGGTTAGAAACCAATGCAGCATCGATACGGTGTTTCCCTAAGGGTGAAATTCGATGTACGAGACTTATGTTAAACTGATGTGGCAGATGGCGAGATTTTACCGCGTTTGTATTTTTAGTATGGCGTTGATATAGATATATGTATAGGCATGGGTGGTAGGTATGCCATATATCCGAGCTGATGATGCCCATAACCGAAGGCGAACACGAGGTGGGTATATTTCAAGAGAATGTCTGATTACAATGCTGCCAACGGAATATGCCACTTTTTTCTTCTGCAAATGATGGACGGGAATGCCACATACAATATTCAGTGCACTCTCTCGCCACTCGATTCCGCGAGTCAGCTTTACCCATCCCTTTCATACAACCATATTCTCTACCAGCAGAGCCAGTACTTCCGTCAAGATTATGAACTAAAAAATCTGCCCGTAATAGCCTATTTGCATATCCTGATAATTTATTATTGTGTTTTGATTTACTATTGGCTGTAGCCTATGCTATGTATGCAGAAAATAATAGAGATTCATCTTAATCTTGTATAGGATGCAAGGTTCCCTGGTGGGGAAAAATGTTTGCAAGACAGTATGATATTTCTACAACTGTAGTTTTTTGTTAAAGCATGTACTTTTTTGTAAACGAATGTACAACAATTAACGAAGAATACAGTTAAATAGAAATACCTTCTTTATTAACATTCTTTTTACTTTTTTGTAAGAATCTGGAACTTATTAGAGAAAACTACAGGATTTTACATTTTTTAAATTTGTCTGTTTAAAGTCATGAAAACAC
>CAKNXH010026501.1:0-12261 GCA_932178445.1 Andricus quercusramuli | reverse complement strand
AAAAAATGAATAAAATTTTGGTTTTGTGTAAAAATCTTTCAAAGATTTAAAAGTATTTTCAGAATGTTTAAACATTCTAGAAGATTAGAATAAATTCGCGAAGATTTAAAAAAGGGTAGCAGTGCAGCAGATTTCAAAGATTTTTCAACATCTAGAAGGTTTGAAACTATTTACAAAGGTTTCAAAACATTTTACAAGATTTCAAACTATTTTATTGAGATCTCCAATGATTATATGATTTTAAGGAATAAAAATTATTACAGCGAGATTTAACAACAATTTCACAAATATTTCACAAGATTTGACACAGATTTCAAATAAATTTCCGATTTAAGAATTTTTCGGCCAAATAATTTTTTTCTGTTTATCATATAATATTGGAACATTTTCGAGGTATGTTACACTATAATGGAAAAAGTGGTTTTTGCAAACTTCCTTCAGAATCATGAATGATGTGTAATTTAAGTTTAAACTCAACAATTCTGTTTACAATTACCCATGCAATACGAATAAAATAGGGCTCTGGAAATGGAGTGTAAATCGTAGAAATCGTATTCAGGCCAAACGGCCGAGCCATTTTCTCTGATTTTTTGTATAAATAATCTAAAGGGTATAAAGACTCACGGTACAGAGCGCTTTTTTCGAACAAAATCTATTTTTCATGTAAAAATGAAAAGAAATAAATTTTCCTTGACTTCATTCAGGGGCGACTTCACCGCATAGTCGTATACGAAAAAGAGGGGCCCCTACCCAAATGAGTGGGCGAATTTCCGAAAGGTTGAGTGGGTGTAGGTGGTTGGGAGTGGATAATATCATGAAATGCAGACTTTAAGTGAAATGAAACTGTAAACAAATAATATCTTATAATCAATTCGCCCCCGAATTCATGCATGCAATATTCAAGGCGAATCAGTGTAAGTGTACAATTTTCGGCAACTTACTCCGAAAATAGTACCTTGTATATTCAATGACAATAGACTAGCTCTCTATATAAAAAAACAAGATTATAAAAACATGCAAGATATAAATTATCTGTGTCGCCAAATTTCCTCCGAAAATACCAGATTGATTCGCATTACACACAAACTTTGCATGTTTGCACAACACAGGGGGTGTCATCTGCAATAACCGGTTATACAAAAGTCTCGCCTACGTTTTCTTTTAGCTGAGAGCTTGTACAAAAGGGATGAACTAATTTGTGAAACATTCATTTTTTAGCTGAAAATGCATAATTTTTGTTTACAATTGATCTCCTTGCTAGAAAATTGAAATATTTTCTGAAAAATGAATCACTTTCAGTTTAAACTGAAACTATTTCGTTTACAACTCGTATTTTTCAGTATAAAATCATTCTTATTCTTTAAAAATTATTATTTTGTATTGTATATTGTCATGTAATGTACCCAGTACCCACACTCATTTGGGCAGGGGTCCATAGTTTTCGTATACGACTATGCGGTGTGTTCGCCGCTGAATGGAGTCGATGAAAATTTATTTCATTTGATTTTTACATGAAAAATTGATTTTTTTTCGAAAAAAGCGCTCTGTACCGAGAATCTTTATACCATTTAGATTATTTCTACAAGAAATCAGACAAAATGGCTTCGCCGTTTGGCCTGAATCCATTTTCTACGATTTACACTAGATTTCCAGGGCCCTGTTTTTATTCTGATTTTTTTTTCGTTATAGATTAACATACATCAAAGATATTCCAATGTTATATAATAAAGAAAAAAAAATTATTTGTGAAAACAAATGTTTTCTACGATTATCCATAATTTTACGTTTTCTAAAGTTATATTGCAAGGAATTTTGATAACAACAATATAACGATTGAGATATTTCTTCGTGAGATTTTTTTAACTGGGAATTTTATGATAATTTCAGCACAATTCCTAATTTTTTGATTAATCGTATGATTTTTAAAACAAATGTATTATGCGGGCATTTGTCGGCATAAAAATTCGTTTTTTTTTTTCAATGCCAGTCCTTTCAGTTAGGAATTACATTTGTCGACAGAAACATTCTTTTTTCTCGATGTCAAATTTGTAAATGAGAAACTTTATGATAATTTCAGCAATTTCCAAAGAATACCACAGATTTCCGAAAGACGTACAAAATATTTCTAAAATTTCATAAACATTTCGTAATGATTATAGAAGAATACAAAAATTCCAAAGATGTCAAAAAGGTTACAGTCCACCACATTTCGAAGATTTCAAATCATTGCAAAGATATCACACGATTTCCTATATTTAAATTATTTCAAACGCATACGAAAGATTTCACAAATATTTCAAAGATTTTATAAAATTTTCATAAACATTTGAAAAGAAAACGAAAATCACGTACAAGAGCGTACATATCGTACAGTCCAATTAGCTGACAGGAGGCCATTTTGTAGTTGAAAGTAGCAGAATTTCCTTTTTGTTACAACAAGTACACGTGCTATAAGTTTTTCTCATGAGGAAACGAAGAAGCGCAATGGAATTTAAAATTCAAATATATGGTTGGAACATTACAACTAGAAATATTTTGAAATTAAGATCGAAAAAGAAATCCACTTTATCATGAATAATTTTCTACAAAATGAGTATGAAAAAGATTCAAAATTAAAAAGTAGGCTTCTAAACTACCTCACCTTTCGGCTCATCAGAGACAAGAATAACCAATTGAAAAAAGAGGGAGAAAGCTCTCAGGGTCCAAATACATACTAACCGATTGACTTCTATAACCGGTTATTGCAGACAGCCTCTGAGTTTTGTGCAAACATGCAAAATTTGTGTCTAATGCTAATCAATCAGGTATTTCCGGAGGAAATTGGGCGACACATATTATAAATATCTTGCATGTTTATATAATCTGCCCGTTTATATGCAGAGAGCTTGTATATTGTCATTCAATGTACAAAAAGTACTACTTTCGGAGTATAAGTTCGCCGAAAATTGTACCGTTACATTGATTCGGCCTGAATATTGCAAACCGTTTTTTTGTACATTTACTTGTGATATTATTTTCTTTAGTTTTATTTCATTTCAAATCTGCAAGTCATGATATTATCCACAACCAAAATCCTACACCCACCAAACCTTTTGGGAATTTACCCACTCATTTGGGTAGGGGCCCCTAGTTTTCGTATACGGTGTGTTCGGCCCTGAAGGAATTTAATGTGGGTCATAGTGGTCGCTTCATTACCTGCAGACTTGAGTTATAACAGGTCGTAGTTTTTCCCTCCTCCGCTAGGGTCGCGCGAAAGAATTCTTAGCACTATAACTGCTTTACCCACGCCCTGCTTTGCATAATAGTAGAACACTGTACCACAAAAAGTAATTTTTCTTATTTTCATTGTTGCATGAAAAATAGATTTTTCTTCGAAAAAAACGCTCTGTACCGAGAGTCTTTATACCCTTTAGATTATTTATACAAAAAATCAGACAAAATGGCTCCGCCGTTTGGCCTGAATACGATTTCTACGATTTACACTCGATTTCCAGGGCCCTTAATACAATCATGAAGAACGCATGGACCTCAAAATTAACGTGAATAAAACGAAAGTCATGGTTTTTGAGGGAAAAAGTGAGAAAACAATATGCAACATTGTCCTAAATGATGTGAGATTAGAACAAGTTGACAAGTACGTATATCTAGGTAGTCTATTCACTAGCGACGGAAAAATAGATGGGGAATTAGATAGGCGCATAAATAAGGGTAAGCAGGTTATCGGTAGAGCAGGGTCCATCCTCACAAATAAAAACATATCAAAAAAAGCTAAAATGGCCATACATAATTCCATATTCGTACCAACTGTACTATACGGTAGCGAGGCATGGACCTGTCAAGAAAAGGACAGGAGTAAAATCAACGCGATCGGCATGAAACCTCTGCGCATAATATGCGGAAAAACACTGATGGACAAAGTACGAAACGAGATAATCCTCAAAGAATGTGGTACAGGAGAGACGCTAGTTGACACATGGGAAAGAAATCAGTTAAGATGGTTCGGACATCTTGAAAGAATGAAAGATGAACGACTGACGAATCAAGTATATAAAGGTAAAGTAAATGGCAGAATGCCCAGAGGTAGACCGCCGAAAGAATGGTTAGAATATGTAAATGAGACATTAATCCGAAGAGACATAAGAAGTCATAGGAACAGAAGAGCTTGCATGAAGAAATGCATGGACGTAAAGGAAGCTAGAGTAGTATGCCAGGACAGAAATGTGTGGCGACAAATAGTTTATAAACAGAGTGACAATAGAGTGAATGATGCCTGAAACAAAGACCTTGGATACTAATGGGCCCAAGTGGGGAACAATACATAACAATTTTGTGAGGCTCCTCACTTGGGGTGATCGCTAGAGAGATTGATCAGCAACCTAGGTCGGAGCAGTGTTGCGGAGTGAACGTGTTATTTGAATAAATAACACGAAAACTCCAGATCAATCTAAAATATCTATACCATAACACATATACTTATATACCTATCTACCTTATACCATATAACGACCTACTTTACACCTATATACCTATCCCACTACTTTCCAACCGAGCAAGTCACGCCTACCCTGAAAGGGAAATGGCTTAATGATATAATAATAATAATAATAATAATACATTGAATTCAAATTTTCAATTTATTTAAGATAACTAATTTGTTAAAAACACATAAATTATATTTGGAATTTAGGTATCACAAAATGTATTACACTCAATTCAGTTCATTATATTGAAATTGAGGATAATACACTACATATAAATCCATTGTAAATTTCTTGAATTCAAATCACTTGATCTCTCCGAAGTACAAACTTGAATTCATTTAAATAGACCCTTCCTAACTTATATTCCAGAATGGATAATTCAAAGAATGTTATGCACACATTTCTTGAAGGAATTAAATACACTTCAAATCTATCCTGCTTTACGGAATACGAGAGAGATGTCATTTAACGCTATATGAATAGCCGGAAATTACATTTTTAAGATAACATATTCTATTTTTGTACATTGAAGCCTAAAGGGAAAATCAGGTATTAAAAATAATAGAATTACCTCTGCTTTTACGTTACAATCAGAAATTTTTAATGTTATTCTATTCAAGCCTTCTTACCGGGTTGACGACCGATGACGGAAGTTTTAACAGAGTCTTATGGCCTTTTCATACCTCTGTTTGCCGGCAGTGACAGGCAGCCTGCCTGCAGAAAGTCCGAGAGAGTGAAAGAGAAAGGGAATGGTCCTGTCGCTCTTATGGACTTTCTGCAGGCAGACTGCCTGCCACTGCTGACAAGCAGAGCTGTGAAAAGCCCATAATGATTGTGAACTAAAGGTGTATTTACACGCTCTGTCTGCTGGTCGTCAGCCAGCCAACATATCAAAATATCCATTCACACCACTGGAAAATTCATTGAAATATAATAATATGTTATCTCCCAGTGAGTTTCAGAAGATAACTAAAATATTACTATATTTCACAGAATATTTCGGAGGTGTGAATGGATATTTCGATGTTGGCAGCCTGACGACCAGCAGACAGAGCGTGTAAATACACCTTAACACAATGTCCGTGACCTACCCGACCTACCCCAATTTTACCATTTCCCATGCCTGGCTGTGCATACACACACGTACCCATGTATATAAAATTAGGTTATTCACTACCGCTACCTATTCATAAAAGAGTCACTTATCTGGCTTATCTGCTATCGCGAATACCGGGTATATCAAATGCATTGCTGCCTTAATAAAAATCATGATTAAAGAATTTAAAAATAAAATATTAAAGGGTACCAGTTGTTGAATTTGTTCTCGGAAAAAGGAAAGATTCTTCTTTTAGTTATTTGCTGTTTTGAAGTAATGACAAAGTGAATTATATTTAAAAAATCTACGAAAAGATATTAGTTTGAGGTTATCTATAGAACTTCAAAGAGTAAGCAAATGTGAAATCTGTAAAATAAGGAAGTGCAGTGCTGTTTTACGATTACAAAATTTTAAGTCAATATTATTGAATCTTACAGTGTGATTTGAGGCTCGATTTTGTGCAGAAAATTAGATTTTCAATACTGTGCCCTAATAGCACGAACCGTTTCCTACTCAAATAGCCTACACAGTGAACTACATTGGAACCTATTTAGGAACTCATATGGGATCCTTTTTTGAATTCCTTTCTCAAATTACGATCTGAGATGTGAATATAGGATGGGAATCTATATTGGTTCTTATTATGGGTTTTTATGAAGGTTCCTACATGGATGGGGTTGCAATTAATATTTAAGAAGTGCGCAGTAGTTTTCTGTGAAAGCTACGGTTGCGCAGTATTTTTGGGGGTTTTTCAATATTGCCGACTATGCACTGAAAAATTCTAAAACAAATTTCATTAAAAAAAAGTTATAATCTCCTGTGGGATTTCATGTAGGAGCAATTTATAGGTTTCCATAACGGTATTCGTATAAGAACCCATGTGGAAACCCACAAAATACTGCTCATCCTATGTCAGATCGTAATTTGAGACAGGAATTGAAAAAAGGATTGTTCAGTGGGGTTCCGCGAGAACGTTCCCGGAACGTGTAAAATTTTTGCCGCTTAGGAACGTTCAACTGGAACATTCCAAATAAAAATTACTGTTATTAATATTATCAATAAATATCGCGTAAACCGTTAGAGATAGGTCAAAATCGATGTCAGTTTATGATATGGATATTATACTATAGTGTAATATATGCGGTACCCAAAACTCAAAAATTACATCCACTTTTACCTCTATCTCTTATAGTTTACGAGATAAATGTTGTTAAAAATAACATTAACGGAAGGTTTCCCTAAGGACCCAGTAGAACGCTCCTGGAACGTACCTAAGTGGCGGACATTTCGCACGTTCCGCTGGAACGTTCTGAAGGTTCCGTGCTATTAGGATGACAATATTATTAGAAAAGCAAAAATCTAGAAAAGCGATCTCAAATCTGTAAATTAAACGTGATTTGAATTGTACTATTTATAAATAGCTTTTTTATAACGAGAATGTAACGAAAAATACTGGACTTTCACTTTGTTTTTTTGCCATTCGTTTACTTCTTGAAGTTCTATTAGGTAACCTTTACCAAACAGCTTTGAAACGATTTTTCAATATAATTGAATTCGTCCCTACTTCAAACCAGCACGGAACTAAATGAAGGATCTTTTCCCTCTTCACGATAATGAACCCAAAAACCGATATTCTATTATATTTGGTTTTAAAAATTCTCATGACAGCAATGCATTTTGCATACCCAGTATACGCGATAGCAGACGATATGTGAATTTATTCTGAACGCGTAGTGATTGTGGAATAACCTAATACCATCAATATCAGTGGCTACTGGCTGACCTGGCTGTGCAGCCTGCAAGTAGCTTCTCGTGTCCAGGGATGGGTAGTGACATGGTACAGGCCAAAGTTGTGATCACGCAGAGGGATATGAGAGATATCGAAATTTTTGCTTGTGCGGACCGTGGATTCGGACATCCTCCGTTGTAGGATTGTTGTGAATTGTTGACTTCACCTGTAAACAAGTGTCTGGATTTGGATCGAAGTGGAAAATTTTATTGACATAGATGTCAAGGTGAGTTCACTGAACGAAACATTTTTAAGGGTAGTTTATTGTCTTATTACATGAAATAAACTTCGTGAAGCAGAGATTTTTAAAGCGCGAATTTCGCCGTCGCCATCTTCGTTACTGAATCATGTGTAATATGTCGTATCCACTAGTTTTTGATAATTCTATAGCCACGGTAGTGATATAATTTTTCCTTCAAAAAATTTCAATTCTTGTTAGCAACTACTCGTTGTCACAGCGGTAGTGTGCGGTACTGATTCTTCATGAATTAATCGAACGCACGTTCCTAAAATTCACACCCAGCTGATTGCAGGGACGTGCCAATAGAGAAGAGCAAGGGCGGCAAGTTAGGCGAATTTCGAAACATTACAAATGTAAAAGATTAAATAAATAATGATGATGAAGGTAAACTCATTATTGATTAAAATTATGCATCAAAATTAACAAAATAGTTAACTAGAATGATTTATTCATGTTGATTACTGTCCAACCTCCAACAAAAAGTAAGTTTGTAGATAAAAATATATACCCAGCAAAAAGAAACTAATTAAGGCGAATTGAGAAGAATTCACTAGGAGCCCTCGCGAATCTTGCTTTGCGTGAATCTCGAATTGGAGCTGGTTGTGAATTCGTGTAACTGCGTGAAAAGTAATATGGTCTTCAAATATATTATTCGCCCTAATTCAGCGAAAATTGTTTAGATGGTCTAATTCATTTGAATGCGTCAGCACGAATTAATTTTAGTGTCCGCCAATTAATTTTAATTCGCGAGATTTTAGTCAAGCTGCAATTCGCCAGAATTCGTCAGCGCGAATGCATTTTAAGACTGGCCTATTCAATCAAATTCTTCACTATAGGCGAGAAAATTATAGGCATCTGCATTTAAAGCTTAACAACTCAGCCAAAAAAATTCCAGAGTAATAAGTAATTAGTTATTTGAAAGCTGAAAGTGTTCCACGTAAATGAGATTGAAGACGTTGATGTAAACAATTTTTTGTGCTTGCAGACTGAAACTAGCTGTGAATTCGATCTCGACTATGACCACTTCAATAATAGATAAACTAAAGTCTTCGTTTGGCTCAATTTAAAAATAGAAATTTACCAAAAATACAAAATTACAAGATGATACAAAAAATTTTTAATACGAAGACAAATCAGATAAATCAAATTTTGTATTCGAAATTATAATTTTTCGAGCTGGAAAAGGGAACGAAAAAGTTCTGTCGCACCCTATCCCTTTCCCAGCTTTATGATTTCTGTACCAAAATTGTCAGAATTACTCTTTTTGAAAATTTATGATCAAAAAGTCTTTTCTATTCATGCGTCAACTTTGAATTATGTCGATGGAAAAAGATTTTCTGCTTGAAACAAATGACTAAAATATTATAAACGAGCATAACTTCCTTAATCTCCAATGAAGTGTATTAATATTATAGATCAATCGATTTGCCTCGAATCAAGGAATCTTTTCCGTTCATGCATCAGCTTTGAATTCTCTTGAAGAAAAAAGTTTCACTATAAAAAAACGTATTTTCAAATAATATGCATTATCGTAGCTTCCTTACGCTTGAATAAAATGTCTTCATATTATCGGTTAATCAATTCGACTCAAATCAACACATTTTTTCTGTTCCTGCATCAAATTTAAATTATGTTGATGAAAAAAGTTATACTGTAAAGAACCGATTTTCAAAATATATAAATTACCACAACTTTCTTACTCTTTGATAAATTGTATTAATTTAAAGGTCAATCGATTCGCCTCGGACCAAGGAATCTTTTATATTGTTGCATCAATTCTGAATTATGCTAATAGGAAAAGTTTGACTATAAAAACCGATTTCTAAAATATTATTGAGTGCTAAAAAGATGCAATTAATATTTTTATAAATTCTTTGGTCAATTTCAAGATATTGGTGAGGAAAATAAGCCCTCCAAATTTCATCAATTTATCTGCAACCATTTTCTAGTTATTGTGTTCACAAAAAAGTGTGACATCCACACCCACGCACATCCATACACACGCGCATCCATTACACATCAACACACACACATACATCCGGACAATTGTTCAGAACATTGTATTAGACATTTTTAAATTAAGGAAGGTTTAATTAAATAAATTGAAAAATTTTGGTAAATGTTACCATTACAAAGCTTCCTCTACGATGAGGAAGCAAAATGTAAAAAAAGTGAGGAATGTCGGGCACATTTAAGAAAAGTCAAGTTTAGAGCATTATTTCTTATACGAGAGGTAATGGGAAAAAATTTGAAAAAATGATGAATATGAGGAAAACATTTGTGGACAAATTGTAGTTGACAAATTTCAGAAATAATCAAAATTGGTTCTTAACATTACAAAAATCGCGATATTTTCGGACATTTTTTTTTGTTGGAAAGTAAGTGTTAGAAACTAGCGGGGGTGCATTTTTTTGCTGCCGGCCAGAAGAGCCGTTGATGTCTGAGCAAGAGTTCAGAAGCACGAGTCAAAGAAAGGCACCAGCGGTTGGCAGCAAAAAAAAGGCACACCCGCTGCTTTCTGACACTTGCTTCCCAGCCAAAAAAATGTCTAAAAATATTGCGATTTTCACGAAAAAAAAAACAATCACAACCTTCCGGGAGATTGTAAACAATTACAGAGCCTATCCGTTACAGTTTGGAGTTTAAATCGCCTTAGTGTCGCCAGTAGAACTGAAGATAGTATAGTTGTACATTTTTGTAATTTTAAGCAACAATTTGCAATATTCATCAAATTTGTCAACTTGTATAAGAAATAATGCTCTAAACTTGACTCTTTTTAAATGTGCCCGAAATTCCTACCTTTTTTTTACATTTTTAAGTCTACAAAGCACACAACATTTTTTACATTAACATCTTCAAGCTCATTTACGTGGAACACTTTAGCTTTCAAATGCCTATTTACTTATTACTCTAGCTTTTTTTTGGCTGAGTTGTTAAGCTTCAGAGGCAGATGCCTATACTTTTCTCGCCGATAGTAGGATCAGTTGTAAATATATATTAATGAGTCCCGTATCTCAATGGTCGCCTCTGGACTTATATGCTACGGATCGTTCTTTCGAGTCCCGAGGCGTGCCACTTTTATTAATTTTTTTCGAAATTACCTTGACCACGAATTAGGACGAATTTACACGCATTCAATTCGCGCTGGCTTAATTCGATTCAGTGAAGCAGAAAGCAGAATTTGGGCGAATTTAAACATGTTAATTCGCCGCAATCCTCCCGAATTTTACTGAGTACCTTTCTCTATTCTCAAAAACTTTCGAAACTTCATTCAACGAATTCAACTTTATAGTTGATTTCTGCTTTTATTCTGATCCAAGCCAAATGAACAAGCATTCTTATTGGATGCAAATTTTCGATTAGTTGTTCTCATCAAATGAAAACGTCAATATAAACGTTAAACATAAAAACATTTAGACACAAAATATTGCTGCTACGCAATTTCGTTAAAAAGAATTATGGCGTTATTTATGTGATAAAACATTACATTTAACACTTTACTAATGAAATGCGATAGTTATGCATCAAATAAATAACGTTGTATTTTATTATAACAAAATTAAGTAATTGCAATATTTTTTGATGCCAACAGCTATACCTTCACAGAATAAACAAACACTTGATTTAAGTCGAAAATTGGAATTATTTTGAGGTGTAACAAAAAGAAGCATACGATGGGTTCTACGAATATTAGGCTATTGTTCCGTTACCGTTAAAAAAGCGACTATCATCCCATTACGAATAAGCACTAGTCTATCTTTTCACTACGGATAAGAACTAGTCTAAATTCATTTAGCTAGGTTTTCAGGAGGAAGAAATGAAATTTTGTATTCGTAAATCAAATCAGGAACTGAAAATAAGTAAACAAGTTTTGAAAGTAATAATATTTATACCACGATTCTAATTAATTATTGAAAATAAATCTCTTTTCGATCGTAGCTGTGACAAAAAATGTGTAGTTTTCTGTTCGTCAGTCTGTCTTGTGTGTCATTTTTGTAATATTTTCAAGAATAAATTAATTAAAAATTAAAGATATTGTTTTCAAGACGCTCATGGATAGAAATATTAATTCATTATATGTGACCGTCCACGAAGAAAGGGACCTAATGCGTCAAAGCTGAATTTTACAGGACGGGCGATTGTAGCAGAGCCTGCAAGCCAGCATTTAAGTTAGTGGGGATGCGTCTACGAAAAGCACCCCCTCCACTTACCACTACACTTTTAGGCACGAGCCCGTGGATCTCACGGACACGTCGCGTACAGCTGTGTGGTAAGTGGTGGGGCTGGCTTTCGTAGGCCTCTCGTTCGCTCTCCCCGTACGCTATCATGCATATGTTTGTCGCTTAATAACAAGAAAAGGAATTAACTTTACAAATTTCTGATTATTAGAAATGAAAGAGTAACTCGGAAACTATCAATTGGCGTAAGAAAATGAAAATCGATTTTTTCCGCATTAGGTCCCTTTCTTCGTGGACGGTAACATATTGTTGATTACAGTTTTCTGTTTTATGTCAAACTTGTCTAGAAAAAATTCCAAATATAACCTATAAGTTATGTTATTATGGAAAATGGATTTTAGGAACTTTTATGTATATATGTATGAATTGGAAAATAATACAATATTTTCACAATAAATTGTGATAAAGTGAATGAA
>CAKNXH010026488.1:0-28720 GCA_932178445.1 Andricus quercusramuli | reverse complement strand
TTTTGAAAGAACTATAATTTTTTCTGTGAAAAATTTTTCATGAAACGGGATATTTTTGTTTTATTCATCGAAAATACTATAAAGAATATCCAAAATTCAAATTTTGAGCCAAACGATGTGAGATACGGAGAAAATTATGCAAAGATGAACTTCAGTTTTCAAAAAGTCCTAAAATACTTTTGCATACCTTTATTTGATAGTTCTTTTAATTTGGTTTTAATTTATCAAAATTCAAATTCTCAATTTTTTCACAGTATTTTTAATAAATAAAACCGTAATGACGAGTCCTGTTAAGCACAGTTGTGAAAAATTTTATAGGACTATTCAAAAGCTATGATTCCTCCTTGAGATTTTTCCCACATTTTGCGTCGTTTGACTGAGAATTGATATCTTGGTTTTTGTATATTATTGGTCAGTTGAAATGAAAAATTTCTCAGGAAAAAATCATAATTTTTGTTAAAAAATATGATTTTTTTGCAAGGACATAAACAGTAATAGTATTTTGCTTCCTAAAATCATAGACAATTTTGTTAAAATAACCCCTAATAATGATATTTTTGTTATTTCGAAGAAAAGATACCATGTGAGAGGTTTAAAAAAAATCCAAAATTCATTAATTTTGGCACCTTGACGTTAGCTCATGGCATGACCTAGGAAATTAGTATATAAAATATATATAGTATATAAAGTATATACCAGAAAGTCTTTAAAGCCTTTTCTTAAATTCAACCTAATAAAACTTCGAAAATTCTAATTGGTTCCTGATATATGACTCGAAACGTCCAAGCTTATCTGCGTCAAATTTCAGTCGGCGATCACCGCTGTACCTTAACTTGAACTCGTGTTGAGGCTTAAGCAACTTGAGGAAAAAAAATGAAATTGACAGAAGTTAATATCTGAAATCTTATCTCTATTTCAGGCCAATAAAAATTCGAAAAGCTTGACGGGTTTCTCAGATATGACCAAAAATATCCAAGCAATTCTGCGTCGGTGTTCAGTCGCCTAAGCAGCGAGGCAGGCCACAAAACACAAAGATACGCTTGGACATTTTTAGTCATAACTCGGGAACCAATTAAGGGGCTGATAGCAAAAGCAGAGTAGAAAAATCGTCGGAACATCTACGAATTTTCAACAAAACAGCTAAATTTTTTACCAAAAAGGATGGCTTCTTCACAACAAACTTGAACTACCGAAAGATTAGGTGAATTCCTAACCAAATAATGACATTTTTCATCCTTGAAGATGAATTTTTTAACCAATATTTAGCTATTCCGTTTAACATTCAACTGATGGTTCAAAATTAATTTTTCTGTCGAAAATTCATATTTTGGGGCGAAAAATTGATCTTTTTTATTCCAAATTTCCACTGTTTATTACAAAAAAATTTATAAACGATCATCAAATCTATTGTTGAAAATGCATGCATTTTGTTGAAAATTCGTGTTCTTTGGAAGAAGATAAATCTCATGTCTTGAAATTTCGTTTTTTCTTGTTGAAAATTAATCGTTGCTGCTGAAAATTTGAATTTTTTGTTCAACACTCAACTGATAGGTCATAAATTCACTTTTTGATGAAAATTCATATTCTCGGGTTGGAAATTCAACAGATTTCTTTATTTTCTGTTATTTTGTGAAGGCATATTTTTGCAAAAGCAAATATTATTTTTATAAAACGAATGAAAAATAAGTGCCCATACTAATTTGTCACTTTTCGCGCAAATTATTACAAATCGGCATGTAAAATTCTTCTGGGACGGTCGCGTTATGCATTTTAGGGTACCTGCTCCAAAGTCAAGTTTTAAAATAAATTGAAATAGAAATATCGAATTGTAGCGCTACCAAGCTAACACAGTTACTAGTCCGAATAGTCACATAATTGTAACAAGATTCAGAAAACCAGTCACTGGTGACTTCCCTGCTGGTCACACAGTGACAATATATTTCCCACTCCCAGTAGTAACAAATTACAAGCGAAGCAGGTAACATTATCCCGTCATTTTAATCACATGCTTGTAACAAAGTGATGTTTGGAAACGCAACGTGCAATGACAGCTTAACCTCAAAATATACATCTCGTTTCGGAATTATAATTATGAATACTTTTGCAAAAATGTTGGAAAGGGACATAATGACACAATTAAAGAATGTTGAAACCAATACATTTTTGAAGGATGTTTGGTAATTATTTAAACAATCTTGATTTGCTTAAACAATTTTTTCCCCCTGTAAAGCGTAAAAAATTATTACTTTCTGGAATTAATGACACAATTAAAGCAATTTAAGAGTCATATTTTTTTTTCTACAGAATCTTGAGCAATTTTTAAAATAATTTTTATTTTTCTAACAATTCTTGTTTGTTTAAAAATGTTTGTTTATGCTTATTACCCGAAATTCATTTGAAAAATTATCCAGTTTAACGAATATATGATCTGAAAAAATAACTACTCATAACAGACTGCAAAAATGGTTTATATTAATGATTATTAATGATTATTAATTGTTTAAATAATTTCAAAGTATCTTAAGCAAAGAAATATTATTCTTAAAATTCGATAATTGTGTCATTAATTGCTGAAAAGAATAGATGTTCTCGATTTGCAGAGAACACATTTTTTAAACAAATAAAAATTATTTAAAAAATTACTAAATATTCTGTATAAAAAAAATATTACTCTTAAATTGCTTTAATTGTGTCAATAATTCCAGAAAGTAATATTTTTTAACGCTTTACAGGGGGAAAAAATTGTTTAGACAAGTCAAAATTGTTTAAATAATTACCAAACATCCTTCAAAAATGTATTGCTTTCAACATTCTTTAATCGTGCCATTATTTTCAGCAAATAATAACTTTTTACAGTTTTAGGGAGAAAAAATTGTTTAAACAAATGAAAATTGTTTAAATAATTACCAAATAAGTTAAACAAGAACTACTACTCTTGGCATTCATCAACATTGTACGATTTATTCTGAAAGATAATAACTTTTCACGATTTACAGAGGGAACAAAATTGTTTAAACAAATACTAATTGTTTAAACAATTTAAAATTATTTAAAATATAATTTAAAACTCCTCACTTATCGATTAAAAATAATTCATGTTGAAATTTTTTTTTAAAATACCGTCTTTAGCCTGAATTTGATAGAAAACTGCTATTTTGAATTTTTTGGGGCATTTTCCGGGCACAATTAAAGGGGTTCAGGTGTGTAAAATTAAAAGCTATTGGGTGGAAATTATTCCTTAAATACTCCTCAAGAGATGACAATACTTTAATTGACAAAAAATGTATAACAAGTACTTCTTTTTTCCATTTTTTTGAAAATCGAGCTTTTCCCATTTAAAAGCCCATGTTAATTACTTAGTTTTCGACAAATATTTAAGAACGTATGCTATGACATGGCGTGCCCAACACCCGTGAGTCTGAGCTCTACGTTTTTAATTATTTCTCGAAAAGTAAGGGAGATCCCATTTTTATATTCAAGGGACTTTTAGAGCACATTGTAAGCTATCCATAAAAAATTTTTTTAAATTAAAAATAGATTTTTTTCTAATTTAGTTTCAAACTGTGTTTTTAAAAAATACAACAAGTTTTTGAATCTTTTCGAAAAATATTTCTTTAAAACTGCGTCTCATTGTAAATACTTAAAAAGCTTCATCAAAATAATATTAAAATCATCAACGCTTAATAGAAATTACTAATAATAAATAACATTCTTTTGATGGTTTCACGTGAAATTTCTTAAAAGTTAATTTTATGAAATAAAAATCAAGTTTTTTGTAATATTTTGTTGTTTTCTTCACTATTTAGTTATTAAAAAAATTCTCCCCTTAAATCATTATAGTTTAAGAAACGTATGCGCTACAAGCAAAAATATAAACAAAATTTTCCAAAATCAAGGTAAAAGCTATTTACGTTTGCACTTTTAAATTGTGCGGGAACTCACAGAGCCAATGAATGCCTATTACTTGCGCATGCGCACGAAGTTTTTCGTCCGGTAAGATCGCTGCCGGCTGTTACCACCATGTTACTAGTCTGACAGGGAACGGTTGCAAACAAGCCTCCCTAGTAAACTACGGCGATTATGCCGTTACCTGATAGGAGACTGACATACAAGTAACAATTCCTCTGATAACATGTGATCATTCAGGAACCTTTCAGGATGGTAACAGGTTAGCTGGGTACCGTGGACGTGCGGTCTCATGGACCACATACCAGAACCATGGTTTCGTGTGTGAGACCGCACGTCCATACTTAAAGGCTATTTAATAAAATTCACCTATTTATATTTTTTCTTACAGAATTAAGTTTCCAGTACAATAAGAATCTCATTCAAGAAAATCTACATAGGAAGCTCCCAGGTGGACCTGGGTACTGGTTCAATTCAAGAAGAGGGACAAGAATTGTGACCAATGAAACTCCAGCTCTTCATGTACTAGAAACCAAAAAGCTACATACCGCCGTAGCTATAATAGAAAGAGACAGGACTATTCGTGCAATACATGTAAATGGAGACAAAATAGTTGGAGTAGGAAAATATGGTACTAAAGACTTGCCTCCAGAGAAAATAGAGGAATATGATATACAATTTGGACAGAAGCTCCCACCAGAATAAAATTTCGTACTACACACCATTTGTATGTCGACAAGCGAAAAACACATTTTTTTCTAAATATAACGTGTGATATTATAACCCACTTCATTTTCCAACGCTTCTAAACTAAGGTTTTTTGCTTCAAAAGCTTAAATTAGAAAATATTTGGTTTTGAATTTCCCAATTTGTGGACTTTCCCAGTTTCAAGTTTCACAATGTTGTAGTTTCAAATTCAAATATTAAGAATAAAATTTGCACAATTTTCAATTTGAAGGATTCATAGTTAAAATGTTGTGAATTAAATTCTCCCAGGATTATTGTTCTAAAGAGTTTCAGTGCTCGAAGAAATGCTCGCGAGCATGAGAATATGCTAGACCTTTATGTGCTTTGAGCATTTAATGATCATTTATGAGCATTTTGGATTAGGATTTGAAAAATCGTATTTTCTACTTTTATTATTAATAATTACATTATTTATATTTCGCGGTAATGTACATCGTTTTTCATTGGAGAGGGGGCTAAATTTAAGTGGTAAAACATTCAAAATATTGAAAAACATATTATTTACATTGAACAGTGCCTTATTAAAGGTTGCTACAATATCCCAATTTCTGACTTTTCGAGGTATAAATAATAGGTCTATGTGAAATTTGGTTTCTAAATATATTTCAGACACTTTTTAGTTGTGTTTTTAAGTAAAAAAAGAGATACATTTTTCACCAAAGAAATGAATCTTTAATTAAAATAGTGAATCTTCAATCAAAAATATGAATTTTTAACCAACTAGTTCAATTTTCGGCCCAAAGGATTAATTTTCTACTAAAAGAGACACATTTTTAACGAAGTACATGAATTTTCATCTAATAAAGATCAATTCTCATCCAAAATTAAAACAGTTACAATTTTAGAAAAATAAATGTTAAAAGACTGAAAAGATGAATTTTCCACAAAAAATAAAATAGTTAAATTTTCAGTTAGAAATATAAATTTTCAAACAAAAAAAAAGCATTTCCAACCGAATAGTTGAATCTTCAGATAAAGAAACAAATTTTTAACCAAATAAATGAATTTTCAACCAAAAAGATGAAGCTTCAACGAATGAGAGAACTCTTCTACTAATGATAGTTCTAATTTTCAATGAAATAAAAATAATTTTTTAACGAAATCGTATAATTTTCAACTAAGAACGTTAAATTTCTATTAAAAAGATGAATTTTTGACAAAAAGTGGAACAGTTACACTTTTAGTTAAAAAAATTGATTCTAAATAAGGAAAAACTGATTTTTAACGGAAAAGATAAATCTCAACGAATAAAATGAATTTTCTATCCACATAGATGAATCTATAATAAAGCATACGAATTTTCAACCAAAAAGATTAATTATTCACCAAGAAGATTCTCACAAATTTTCAATGAAATACAATTGAGTAAAATAAATGTCAACCAAAAAGATCAATTTTCAACCAATGATATGCATTTTCTATTAAAATAGATGAATTTACAACAAAGTACACGAATTTTCAAACAAATGTTTTCATTTTTTTAGGAATTTTCAAACAAACCAAAAAACAAATTTCCAACAAAATAGTTTACTTTTCAACCGAACAGGATACATTTTAACAAAGTTGATTAATTTCCAGCCATGTAGTTGAATTTCTATCAATCAGAAACATGCCACTTTACCCAATAATAATTATTTTCTATCGAAAAAACGAATTTTCAACTAAAATTATGAACCATCAACCAAATAAGTGAATTTTTGAATAAGTAGTTCCACCTCCAACTAGGTAGTTGAATTTTTAACCAAAAAAGATGAATGTTTAACGAAATTTGTTTGTATCTAATTATGTGTTGCCCAATAAACAAATTTTTTTGTGTGATGTAAAAATTTTTGATTCGGGTCAGGAAAATACCATTTTCAAAAATTTTAGTCTAAATTTTTTTTAATGAATTTTTTTAAATCTATCAGTAGTATTCTGATGTTAATTATTTTCCACAGCCTGATTTGACTTCAGCAGCAAACACATATTTTGTAAAGAGAAAACATAACAGTTAATTAAATAAATAAATCGCTTTTATACATCAAACTGCATAATTTACTATCTTCTGATGTAAATTCACCCTCCTGCTTATTTTTTATTAGAATTTTCCGTAGGTAAAGTAAGAAAAAATTGTTTATAATATATTAAACAAACGAATTAACAGAAGTCTTTTTTTCGTGACTCGATAGTCCCATTTTTTCGCAAAATCAACCAAAAATGTCTTGTCAATAATTTCTTGCAGTCATTGTTGAATGTTAACAATTGTTAATTATTTAAACAATTTATATAAAAACGTACATTTTCTCAAATTTTGCATAAATAGGCTTACTTTTTTCGTGTAATAAATTATAAATGTCGTACGAGTGACTCATTTTTGTGATATTATTACAACTAACAACAACTGTTGATCATTTACGCAGTATCTCGTCGTCCGGAAATTCGGGATGCCCAGTGCAATATTTTTCATAAGCTTGGTTATTCGTCCCAAATTTTCAGGTGGGGGGTGGGAAGACACCCATGTGACTGGCCATAGAGATAATGTTGGTGAAACACATACCCCTTTCCCAACGTCTTGTGGGGGCGGGAAGGCACCCCTGTGACTAACCACATAAATAATATTGGTACAACCCCCTTAATTTTTCGGGGCGACTATATGCAGTCGATTATTTAAACAATTTCTATAAAGAAATTGATGATTTGACCATTTGCCCATGATTAATATCATTATTTTTTGTGGAATCAACAAGAAATATTTTCCAATTATTCTTTCCTGTCATATTTTTTCTAATAAGAAAAATGTTTATTATTTTTAAACATTTCTGTAACAAAATTCACAGTGTGACCATTTTTTGATGAAGAAAATAAAATTTTTTTCGAAGTTAACAAGAAATGTCTTGCCAATGATATTTTCTTGTCATATTTTTCCAACTGAGAAGTTTTTAGTTCTAGTTTTCTTATGTCTTTTAGTTTATTCCACGAAAAAATTTATATTTATCATGGAAAAAAAGCCAAACTATGAATTTGTTTATAAAAATTGATAATATAATTAACAAAAATTACAAAAGCAGTTTTTAACAAAATAACAGAAGTAATTTTAAACAAAATTGCAGCTACACGGAAAAAAGTGGATCATTAGAAGAACTCTCGAAACCACTAGTTCTAACTATTTTAAAAGGAACCGCAGCTTTTCGTCGTGAATTTTGTTGAAATTACTATTTTTTGTTCAGGTATGTTAAACTGACTCTTTAAAAGAGTAAGATGAACAATTTCAAATAGTAGGATGCACTGCACTCCCTGGTAACCATCAATGCTCAGCGAGAAGAAGTTACTATTTCGTGTAGTAATCTTTCCTTCTGTGAAGAGTAACTTGGCCGATTTCGCATCGTAACGCGTTTACGTATATGTATATATGCACTGCACGCATTCTATATAAAACAAAAATGATGTAAAATGTCGATCGATTTGAGGAGGAAAAAAATTATGTTATATATAATTACTGCACGTAATTTACGATTTTTCTGACAAAGTCTCGATCAAGCGGTTTCTCTGAAAAAAACGTGGCCAGCTAAGAAAATAAATGTCTACTTACAATTTTTTTAAATTAATCTCTTACAGGTGATATCTAATAAATTGTGACGAGCTAGGGAAAAATATTTTGCTTAAAAGTATCAACTCACACAGTAAATCAAGCCTTGAAAAAATTATTTCGAATGAAATCTTTGGAATTTTTAATTTTACTTTACTATCATCTCACTTCATTTGAAACGTAATATTAATTTACATAACTGATATGTGTATGAATAAAAAAATAGTTTAAACATTGTAATAATACATCAAATGCAAAAGTGAAATCACTATTTTAAGATGAAACAAACATTGAATAGTGATTCAAATTTAAATTTTTTGCAAAATAAAATTTTTCTCATGAGATATGGGGATGCTGAATTAGAATAAAAACTGTTTAATACAAAAAAAACGGTTTCGAGAAACGAATATTAAAGATCGCGATATCACAGTAGAATTGCAGATTTTATTTTTGTTAAAAATCTTAAGAAAATTGAGAAAAAAATTTTTTTTCAATAAATGATATTGATTTCTACAAACATCAATGTGAAAAGGTTGAAAAAATTATTACTGCTTTAAATATGGAAATTAATTTGAACTAAAATTGTATTACAAATTATTTTTTGATGACACATGCATGATTTTAGCCCTTTTCAACGCCTATAAAGCGGGGCTAAAGCTCTACTTTTTACTCCCTGGGGACTCAAAAGTGACGTCAGAGATGAATAATGAAAATTATGCAACTATGAGCTCGCATTTTATGATTATCAGCCCACTCACGGTAAAAACTGAGAGAAAATTTTGGTTGCAGATAATAGAATTTTGCGGTTACTTATGGAAGGTTACCATATATACCTGTAAAATTACCATAAATTACCGGAATTTTTCATAAATTTCCGGAAATTCATGGAAATTTAAAAAAATGAATGTTGGGTAAGTGACCATATTCACCTGTAAAATTACCATGAATGACCGACATTTTTCATAAATTTCCGGAAATTTATGGAAATTTTTAAAAATGAATTTTGGGTATTTCATGGTAAGTTACCATATTTACCTATACAATTACCATAAATTACCAAACTTTGCCATAAATTTCCGGAAGTTTATGAAACATTTTCATAAATTTCCGGAAATTTATGGAAATGTTTGAAAATGAATTTTGGGTAAGCTACCATATTCACCTGTAAAATTACCATAAATTACCGAATTTTTCCATAAATTTCCGGTGATTTATGGAAATTTAAAAAAATGAATTTTGGATAATCTATGATAAGTTACCATAAATCACCTCTAAAATTACCATAGATTAGGTTATTATTAATTTCATGGTTCATTATACAAAATCTAATATGGGCTGAAATCATGACTGTATTTCGAGAAATGTCTGAAATCATCCATTTGTTATAAAAAATATCTTATGCGCCAAGGGGGAGAGGCACTTTTTCTCCCCCTAGGTGCATAATATACTATTTAATTATTGATTCAAAAAATGATATGTCGAAAACAATGCATTATTCTACTAAAAAAAATTCTTCCAAATAATATAATATTCGAACCTGGGTGGCTAAATCAAGTACGATCTTAATCATTTTTATTGTTATAAGGAATTTAAATTATCATAAGCAAAAAATTCCATAGCAGAAGTAATGTAAAAAAAAGTATTTTTTTATAATATTTTTATATTCTGAAAATTTGGTACAAAAAAAACTGTATGGAAGTATAGAGTTATTCACTATGTTTCTTTATATTAATTATCTCAACTAATATTATGAAAGAAGAGAAACCATTATAAAATAGTTTCCGACAATTTATTTCCTTTTGTAAAATGTCATCTGTTGTTTTACTGATAAGCAAGTTATAATTCGTCCTTCTTTTTTAATTTCAAGCGGACCGCCTAAAAATTTTTTCGGAAAGGGCCTACACGTTTCTAGTTATGCCACTGAAGTTACTCACAATTTCAAATAGTAGGGCTAACAATCTCGCGCAGTGCTTATTGCAATGCGAAAAAGGAGATCGAACTCACTTGCAAAAGTCAAACTCACAATGCTTTGCTTACTATGTGAATTAGTTATTCATACCGTTTACATGTTCAACTGTACTATTCCAAATAGTTATTGAAGCTACTTGTTCTTAGTAATCTTTCTTTTTACAATTTGAAGTAGTAATGCTGACTTTAGGTTTTGTATATTTTGAGATCACAATCTCATTCAGTATAAAAAACTACTTGAATTGTTTCTTGTACAATGTGAACAAGTAAACTTGAAGTTAACAATACATAAAAGTGAATCTAACTATCTACTTTTTTCCGTGTAGGAGTCACTGGCAATATGTTTTTAGTGTATTTCACAAAAAATTAGACCCATTGATGGGATTTTACTAGGAACCTGTTTTATCATCGGAGATGGTAATGACCAATCAGAATAGAAATCTTCTCACACAACGTGAAAATGGAAATCTACAATATCAATCAAAGTTATCACCTTCAATACATAAAATTTTAACGTCTTTTGAGACCAGATGGAGCTATCCATTTAAAATTTTTCAAATTAAATTTATTCAGAGAAAAGATCTCCTCCTTTCGCTCCGCTGGGAATCGAACGCCAGGTCAACTGATTGCAGGTCAGGTGCTCTACCACTAAGCCACCAGAGAGATTGAGGAAGAATCCTTTTTCTGAAACACGCATTCTTTTGCAAGATCTCCGATGGTAATACAGATTCCTAGTAAAATTGACATGTAATAAAACATAACATCTTGCAAAAGAATGCGTGTTTCAGAAAAAGGATTCTTCCTCGATCTCTCTGGTGGCTTAGTGGTAGAGCACCTGACCGGCAATTGGTTGACCTGGCGTTCGAATCCCAGCGGAGCGAAGGGAGATATCTTTTCTCAATAAATTTAATTTTAAATATTCATGAAATATTCTTAAAAATGATAACGATTTCTCTATGCATATTGTTCAAACAGTTTACTGTTGTTGTGAATTTATGAAAAAATGGAGCCAAGAAGTCATTGAAAAAATATTTTTTGTTAATTCTGCAAAAAGAATTGAGCCAATTTTTTGTGACACTCGAAGTCACAAACAAAGAAAAACATCTATCAGGTTAAGGACGCAAAGCTCATGTAATTTGTTTATAATTTATATTTTCAGTGAAAAATTAATATTATTGGATAATAAATCAAATTTTTTGTTGTAAATTAGACAATTTTGCTGAAAATTGCAACTGACTTGCTAAAATTAATCTGCCTTGGTTGAAGATTCAACTATTTTGATGAAATTTTTTTATGTGTTATGAATTCATTTCTTTGGGTTAAAAATGTAGCTTCTTTGTAAAAAATTCCGCTTTGAGGCTCAAAACTTGAACAATTTGGTAGAAAATTAAACTATTCGATTGAAAAATAACTTTTTTGTTCATATCTTACATGGATGTGACAACTCTGGTTTTGCGAAACATCACATTTTTGCGGCAAGGATTTACGGTATTTTTACATTCTCATTCTAACGAGAAGGTATTGGTTTTGTGTAAAGTTTGACTTGGTCGGTTTTCATGGAATCTCCACGTTTTGAGACCCCCTGAGCTAGAAAAAAAGGTTTTTACCAAGGTGTCTGTCTGTCTGTGGTCTGTCTGTCTGGCTGTCTCTCTGTCTGTAGGCACGATAACTTTCGAAAAAATAATCAGATTGGGTTGTGCCTAGGCACACTTTTTTAGGGCCTAAAAAAAAGAACAAGTTCGTTAACCAGCTAATTTTGATCAAAATTCAAAAAGTTAGAGCATTGTGACAATTTTTGAGACCATTTTTGTTCAAAATTCAAAAATTCTATGTACGGCTGTTCATAGAACTCCAAAATTCGAACAATTTATCCTTATGACTTTTTCGGATAAGAAAAAAATTACCAGAGTTATAGCATTTTCAAAATTACAAAAAACAAACGTAAATGAACATTTTATGCCGAAAAACGCACGATATGAAAAAAAGTCAAGAGGAGAAAAATGTTTCTTTTTGAACACCCTACAATATTTTCGCAACAACTTTTTGAATTTTTTGAAAAACCAGAAATCCAAATTTTGATCACACAAAAAAATAATGAAAAATCAATAATTTCATTTTGTTGTCAAACTATGCAAGATACGACCAAAGATGAATCGAACAAAATTATGCACCCAAAAAAGATTTCCAAATTTGTTATTATTCACTTCTTGATATGATGCGTAGTTTTTGTTTTATTCGTAAAAGACAGCATTGGAAATAGTGAAATTAAATTTTTAGACGAATAACACAAGCTACGAGAAAAATGACAGGGACAAAATTTGTTCATCCAAAGAAGACGTACAAATTTGTTATGAACCATGTTCTGATAAGATACGTAGTTTTTGTTTTATTCGTCACTTTTTTATTTCTATCATACGGTGCACAGAACCGAGCGTGGAACGCAAGGTTCAAATGATTTCCAAATCACGTATCGAGTGCGAAGCGCGAGTGTCTGGATGCGAATGTGTTCCTTAAGGTCGGTAGAACCTTGAGTAAATAAAGTACAATTGCATTCTAAAATAAAAACAAAGGGCCTACCCGGTTAAGCATGTAAAATCTGCCCCCGCACGTATCAAGTTCAAATTTGAGTCATAGTTTCATGCCCATGTGAAGTATAATTTCGCCCAATGATAACCTTAAAATTGCATTTTTGAGTGACTTATGGAGGGGGAAAGAAAAATAAAAAAAGTGGTTTTTCTCGAAAACCACTCAATCGATTTTAAAGAACGAAATATATGTTACATACATCAATGAGAGTAACGCAAAAAAAATATGACAAAAAAAATTTTTTTGAATTAAAAAAAAAATTTGTTTATGTCATATCTTAGAGATACACCTACAATTTTTTCTCAAAAATATCTTCAGATTATCAGCTTTAACATATATTTTTGCTGAATTTTTCGTGGAGGTATAACATGTGTAAAAAAAATAAAAACCATGCATGCAGCGCTACGCTCATACGGCACCCTCCCACACGGCTGCGGAATGCTATACCGTCAAGCGGCTCAATCTATTTTTATGAAAAAAGTGTCATCAATATCAACGAGATCATTAAAAAAAAATTCTGTCGAAAAATACACCTCTTCATTTTCTGGCAAGAAAATCCTTACGTTATCTGCTTTAACATATATTTTTTTCAATTTTTTTGTGGCGGTATATATCATGACTGAAAAAATCACACACGCAGCGCTGGCCAGCAGTTCCAATTCTGAATCGCGCGCCAACTGCGGCCAACCAGTGCGTGGCCCGAACGCAAGCGCAGTAGCAAAAAGCGCCAACATTGGCAGATTTTCTGTGGCGTCTTGATCCTGTTTTTCCGAGCTTTCTTGCACGTGCGGGAATCCCATCCAATACGCATACGCTAGGAAAATCTCTTTTTCTTAGTCCCTGATAACAGACATCCACTGCATCCAACCTCCTAGAATCTGACAGTCGTCCTTATTGCTCTGTGAGGGTGGTTGATCAACCCTTTCCACTCGAGTTGAATATGAAATGAAAGTGATAGGAAAACAAATTAGAAGAAATAATGAAAATTATATAAACTTGGAATCCCGTGGTCTGGCAAGTATTGGTTTCAGTCGAATGACGAATGAGTTGTTCGTATTTGCGAATTGTTTTATTTGGTTGAAATGGTGAAGTGGTTTTGTGAAAGGCAACGATAGATAGAAAAATTAATCAGGAAGTTATGATTTCATATTAGCCGTCAAACGCTCATACTCTAGGCTAGTATTTCATCTAGTGTCTTCAAGATATCTGTGACTCTCAACAATTAAAAATTATGTGGAGTAAAACACATGACAAAAATTACTAGAATTTCTCTTAAATACTAGCCAGATAACTGTTATATTCTCAGCTTGTCTTACAACTGTTTGTAGACAGCCCATGAATTTGATCCGTGAGTCCAAACTCATATCCCCGGCCATATTTTGAAGCTAAATTATCTATTTTTCAAATGTATTTGTGCGATGTGTGAGTTACCCCGTCACAGTAGTTATTCATACTTTTTTTAGAAAAAAAACTTTTATTTTGGCAAAGGCTTTTCTTAAATTATAGTTGATAACGTATGCATTTTATTGCATACATAAATTTGCTTCAAAGAAGTAGCGTAACTACTTGTGTTCCATGTGTTCCGGGAACACGAGCCAATGCAGAAACAATTGAAAATTTTTCGTGCAGACGCTTCTTCATCGACTTCGATGACCTTTTTTTTTCTTTTTAGAAGCCAGTCCCTAGTCACTTCATACTGTCATAAGATCAAAATATAAAAACTTTATATAGACGAGCACTCTACAGAAGGACAACAATATTCATAAGTTACATTGTTGAACCAATTCTTTATTATTATTTTAACAAATTTCTCCTCTAACTAGAAAATATGAGGATTGTTCATACTCTCGTCTCATCATTGACAGTTAGTTATCCTCTATTCTATTGGTGAATATATTAATATATCTATAATTTTGAATATATTTTCTTAAATTATGCGCGAACAAAAATACGTATAAATGTTCTGCACTCTAGTCCGATTTCTATTTTCTTAAAAATCTTATTTCAGTTTGCCAGAAATTAGTGCGCACTTACTTCGAATTTACGTAGGGAGAATTGAGAATGTGTGTTTAAAAAAATGGAATTCCAAACGTTTCCCAATTGAAACGAAATTCTTACTCGTTGATTTTTTGAAGTTGATGCAGAAGACAATTCGATTAGTTGATATCCCTTAGGTTGAATCCAAAAAACAAAATTATGGAAATCGAAATTAGAAATATGTGATGAAGCAGTGTATTAGTGCTATGAAAAAGCATAATTAATTTGGTATCTTAATATGAAGTTGAGTAGTTTCCAGTCAGAAGAATAAATATACGTTTAGAGACACACTTCGACGCCTCCATTCCATACCGCTCCACGTCGTGTTTGAGCAGCGTACAGCGTGATGTCGAATTTGATCGATTTTGAGAAGAAGGTTATTGATAACATTTAATAAGGCTTTTTTCGCGCTCTGATTGGTAGTCTATCCACATTTTTGAAAAGCTTTGTTAGCTTACAAACAATTAACATTGTTCTGCTTTTCTTAACACTTTCGAAGTTTATAAACTAATGTTTAAATCACTACGACTTTTGCGACATCACCACGACCACCGACAACTATGTTAAATATTATTGCAAACTATTGTATTTGCAATAACAACCACATTGACAACTCCTTATTTAGCTGTCAACTTTCTGCAGAGTTCCTATTCAATTAAAATATATAAGTTTTTCTTGATATACCAACATACGATTGTCTACTTTAAGAAAAATTTGATTCTCTGCTTCTTTTTGCAGTGTTGAGTTCACAGTTCGAATGTTTGCCTGATGGCGATCCAACTCCTCTTGTTCCCCGTTCTGGAACTTCTGGTGCACCTAAGAAGAATAGTTCTCCTGAAAGGTTTCTTCCTCCTGTCAGATCTTATTCTCCGTTCATGCCTCCTACTGCAGAGCCACCTCTTCGTGTCAGGTCTAGGTCTCCTTGCACGCGTCGTCCTCAACTCATACTTGGATTTGAACCTCAACAAATTTGACTTCTTCGGCTTATACCTAAGAAAAATTTGCCCCGGCGATTCGAAATTCGAGAATACACTTTTCCCGCCAATAAAACAATCCAATTGCAGGGAAGAGGATTATTCAGCTATAGACCCATTCCAAGCAAAGGACACAGAGTAATAACAGCATCCAATGGTGACGTCATTGCAATAATCGAAGCTAATACATTTCTTCGTGTAATATATAATCATGATGGAAAATGGGTGGGGATAAACATGGAAAACGGCGCAATTTTCAAACTGACTTCAGAATTAATCGAAGAATCTTCATTAAGCTCCACTCGCCCAATTTAAAAAAAAATTTAAGTGGTACTGTTAACCAAAGTGTAAACCACAATTCTTGACAGCAATAATTTATTTGAAAAGAATGTAAGCCTAGAATACAATATTGTTTCTAATTTAATTTCGGATCGAAAAGTTACATATATCTGGTAATTACATTTAAAAAGTCAGTGTATTATGCTTCATAAGCCCTCAATCATTATTGAATTCCTCAGTCTTTCTTTTCCAGAAGCTGTTAAGGGAAAGCTGCTTTTTATTTCCTTTACGAATGTATTTCAGAGGCAAGACTGGTATAGACTTATAATGATTTATATGATTTTTAAATAGGGTAGAACATCCTATGTAGATACGAGAGGGTACTCGGTTCATATGTCGTTTTTCAACTATGTCATTATTTGACATTCAATCAAATAAACGTTTATTTTTCGACCTACTGGCCTTGAAAAATAGACTTGCTTTCATCTCCATGTTCACCGAATTAGCTTGAAATTAATCCTTACAAGCTAACATCCATCCACACCTTAGCTCTATGACCGCTCGCGCTTATGGCCTTGCCTTCCTCGCTTCGCCTTGCATGCATGTTCTACTGCTCCTTTATACTTTTAACTTGAATTATTCGTGCATTTCACAGAAACAATGTGTTGTGGTCAAAATTTTTAGCGAAATCGACTATACTGTCTGAGAATTAGTTCAATCACGTTGGTAATATTGCGATCTGTGCATATCTGTACAATAGCCAAGACATTATCAAATGTCTCTCTTTGTACCAATAGTGGATGAAAAGTTTTGACTAAGTGTATGGATAATCTAAAAATGTACTCGTGGTTCCTACCTACTACTCCCATATCATAAGAGCCTGATTGTAAATGCAAATAAGCACATAAGATTTTTCTGGATAAGCTGGAGGAAGAGATCATTCAGAAATAAAAGAAAATCTCTTTTTAGAAAACTGTGGGTTAACTGTCATATTTACTCACAACTTGGCTAGACTTGCTTATTTTCTTCTGTGCAAAAGAAAATCCCCCCAAAAACGCTATTTTTAGGCCTCCTAAAGCAGGATCCCCCCTTAAGGGTTCGAGTCCACAACCGTGCCTTTAAATTCTGAAGGATACGAGTCGGGGCCCGAACCATTTATGTTCTTAATAGTCCGGACCTGGATCCTTGAGAAAGATGGATGCGCAGTATAGTTACACGGTAACTATTGCTGTGGAGTGAAGTTAGGAGGTACTTATAGATGCACAGTAGAGTTAAATAACAGTTACACCTGCGCGGTAGAGTTTCAAGCTTATACAGATGCGTAGTTACGGGTGCGCAGTAATGTTAGGAGTACTTGTGTGTGCGCAGTAAAATTACACAGCACTTACATCAGTGCATTAGAGTTCCACGGAACTTACGGATGCGCAGTATAGTTACACGTCACTTCTAGATACGCAGTAAAGTTAGAGGGTACTTGCATATGCGCAGTAGAGTTCCATGGAACTTGTGGATGCTCAATTGAATTACATAGCAAGTATATATGCGTAGTAGAGTTACGCAGCACCCATTGCTGTGCGGTAAAGTTACATACCACGTACGTCTGCGCACTGATGTTAAGTAGTACTTAGACCGTACAGAGCACGAATTTGGGGACAGAATAAAAAAATTCCAAAATTTGACTTCAATTTTGAAACTTATTAAATTAGTAGATTTCCGTGAAATTCAGTATGAGGAGGGTTTTCGAACACAGAACACGAATTCGGGGTCAAAAATCATAATTTCAGAAAGTTCAATAAAATTTTGAAGATTTTTGTTGGAAGGTGTAGCGAAAAAGAAAACCCCGCACTTGAAATGAAATAACTCAATTTATTTATAAGTACACTCGTTATATCTTTAGTATCAATAATTGAGATGTGCACTCGTACGCGTCCGTCTTTGAAGTGACCCGCGCTTGCAGGAGCGCCAAGGACAGCACTTACGGGTGGGGAGAGGGCCACACGGCAAGGGCGCCAATATTCCAACACTCCCTCCCGCACTTGCGTTGGCACTCTTTATTTCTTATTTCCTGTGGCAGATAAATCAAAGAAGTTTAGGAAAAAACAGATATATAATTTAAAATTAATCACACTCGTTATCGTTCACTCGTTACAATTATTCAATTATTCATGATTTCGCTCGCTAATCGATAATGCAACTCAAATGAAAGAGGGTTTGTCATTATGTCAGCGACTTGATTTTTAGAACAGATCCACTTGATCTCAATTAGTTTACGTTTAACGCATTCTCGTACATAATGCTCTTTGACCTCAGTCATGTGTCTCAATTTACCATTACCACTCTTTTTTGCGCTTGCTTCGGCAGCTTTGTTATCACACCAAAGTGTGATAGGACAAAAGGACGTATTGAGAACTAGCTTAAGTGAGTTATCTAAGGCTATTAACTCTTGGCATGCTTCACTCATAGCCACATATTCAGCTTGGCATGTGGATAAGGCGACGTATGACTGCTTATGTGTCTTCCAAGCAACTGAATCTCCATACAGCTTGAGAATATAACCACAAGTTGTAAGAGAAAGATTGCAATCGGCGAAGCTTGCATCTGAGTAAGCTTGCATGTCATCTCGATTCCCAACAAACTTCAATCCAAGATCTTTAGCTCCTTTCAGGTATCTGAACACTCGTTTAACCATTTTCCACTCGTTGTTTGTTGGATTTGATTGATGTCTGCTTAGAACATTCACAGCGTACATAATGTCTGGTCTCGTTGCATTTGCCAAGTACAGAAGAGATCCAATAGCTTCTCTGTAAAGATTGGTTTCTGCACCTTTGTTGTCAATAATAGTTTGTCTTTCGTTTAATTCCTCTTGTTGTTTTCTTTCTTTATTCGCGACTTGTGTAGTGACCATTGGAGTTCGTTGTGGATGCATTTCTTCGAACTTGAACCTTTTCAGGATTTTATCGATGTACATTTCTTGTTTCAAGACAATCTCTCGTTTCTCTCTCGATCTCTTGATTTCAATACCCAAGAAAGTTTTAGGCGTGCCTAAGTCTGTCATTTTGAATTCACTTCGCAACACTTTCTTGACTTCTAGCAATCTCTTAGCTTCATTGCTAGCTATTAACATGTCATCGACATACAATAGCAAAATCAAGAATTTATTGCCTTCACGCCATGTAAATAAGCAGGGCTCTGTATCATGGGATTTCAATCCAGCTTTCACAGCTACATCAGTAAACCTTATATTCCATCTTTTAGGACTGATGCGGAGACCATACAGAGCTTTTTGTAATTTGCACACTTTCGTACGGCATATACTCTCGTTATACCCTGTACCTTCGGGTATTTCCATGTAAATATCTTCGTCGATTGTGCCGTTTAAAAATGCGGTTCTGACGTCTAATTGATCAACCTCTAAGTCGTATTTGTTAATGATTGCAAATACGGATCTCACTAAAGACAAGCGAGAGACCGGTGCATATGATTCAGTCAAATCATAGTAGTTTCGGTCCTTGAAACCTCTAATGACCAGTCTAGCCTTGTACTTAGTATTTCCATCCTTATCGAGTTTTCTTTTAAGTACCCATCTCGAGTCTATCAAATTGGGCTTGTTTTGAATCGAAGTGAGTTCTGATCGGTCGACCAAAGTCCAGACTTCATTCTCATTCATCGATTCCAACTCATTATCAATCGCTTCTTGCCAGTGAGACTTATCTCTCGTTTGCATGGCTTCCTTATAAGAAGACGGATCACTGTTAATTTCGGCTAACAGAGCGTGATAACTCGTATCGGTAATTTCACTCATTGTATCAGGTGTCATAGGCTGTATACTCTCGTTTCGTTCGTCACTCGTTGATTTTTCCACATCATTCTTAGCTTTCTTAAAAGGGGTTTCGTCCGAGTTCAAAATGTATTTCTTTGGTCTTCCTCTCTTCCTTTTAATCTCTCCCTCCATTTTTGAGATTTCTGAGGATCCTTCACTTGTCTCTTGTTCGAACTCTACAAACCATTTTTCTTTATTTATTTCAACGGGAGGGAAAATCCGATTTTCCACGCTCTGTTTACTATATTTATCCCCGTAAACAAGCTTCTCGTTGAAACGAACATGTCTGCTCTCGTATAACTTTCCTTCTTCAGGCTTGAACAGGACAAATCCTGAAGGAGTATATCCTACAAGAATCGCTCGTTTAGCTGTATTTCCAAATTTTGGCCCTACGTTTCTTTGGATCTTCATGTAAGCCAGACACCCAAAACGTTTAAGTTGATTGATGTCAAAACTTTTCTTATGCGCAAACTTCTGAATAGGTATCTCCATATCTATGGATTTATGTGGAGTCCTATTATAAGTATATATGGCAGCTCCAAGAGCTAGATCCCACATATCATTAGGAAGTTTGGAGTCATACATAAATGCTCGTACAATTTTCTGAACAGTTTGGTTAAAACATTCGCCAGTCCATTGTGCTCAGGAGTATCCGGACTTGAATATCGAGGTTCTGCTCCCAATTTGTTCAATACTTGAATCGTGTGACCTCCTGTGAACTCTGTTCCTTGATCTGATTGCAAGTAACAAACCTTTGCATCGAAGCCTAAAATATTACGTCCACTCTTTATGAATGTCTCCAGACATTCCCCAGTCTCACTTTTCGCCTTCATGGGGTATGCCATAGCCAGTCTCGAATGATCATCTATGAATACAGAAATGAATCTGTATCCCTTTGGATGCGTCTGTGGACTTATTGGCCCCATTGTGTCCGAATGTATTACCTCTAGTGGCTTCGACGCTCGTTCTCTCGTTTTGGTAAATGATAGTTTATTAAATTTCGCCACCAAACATATCTCACAATCCTTGATAGACTCGTCAAATATAGCCTTTTGCAGGTTTTTATTGTCCGGATATTTCCTTTGCATTGTGTTTAAGTAGTCTACAGATGCATGCCCAAATCGTACATGCCAGAGTAGTGCCTTATTTTTGTCTGAGAATTTTTTATACTCTTCGTTAAATGGCGTTTCGTCACTCGTTGGTTCTTCCAATTCTGCAGACTGGATCTCATCTATATTATTCAATTTCCGATCCCAAACTATGGTATCAAAATTAAAATTTTGAATATTGGGAATAGTTTTCTCATCTGAGGTTTTCGGAACGACTTGCTCTGGCGGTTCGTTATTATTTTCTGTCGCTAGCGGTATATCAGACTGAGAATCTGATTCCATACCTGCAGGAAACCTTTGAGTTGCAGTACTAATTAAATTCTCATCTGTTTTCAATTATGATTTATCCGTGATCCCGGTTTTACTACGAGTCATGTATCTAGGTTCATCAATGTTTTCTGTCGTGAGATAGGCTATGTCTTTCGTTAAATTACTCTCGTTTCCTCTCGGACATCTATTATCAACTTTATCTATTTCCAGTTCGATTATCCAGAAAGGTTTCTGATAAATTCCCTTGATAAATGACTCGTGCGAAACAGGATCAAAAATATCGATTTGCCTGTTGTCCAAGTAAATACTTAGCCCCATATCCGCCAGTTTTCTTAAGGACAGTAAATTTTCCGATAAAGCCTTAGCACATATAACGTTCTCCAGGCTCATAATCTCACCGTTATTCAATTTTATGTTTACATGCCCTGCTCCCTCCGATTTCAAATCGGCTCGAGCTTCGTTGTTCGCGCATTTGATCAAGCTTCTATTAGTTCGATCAAACGTTTTGAATACGAGCCTGGAGTTCGTCAGATGCTCGGTAGCTCCAGAATAAGCTAGGAATCTTGCAAAGGTATCGCTGTTTCTGACGTTACTCTCGTTAGTCAATAATTGGCCTTCTACACTCGTGCTGTAACTAACAATACTTATATCGCTGTTTTCTACGTTACCTTTTCCTGATTGCCTGTTCTGATTGTCATTGGAGTCGTCCTGATTTCCTTTGTCCTTATTTTTATTTAGATTGCCACCAGATCCTTTATCGGAATTTTTCGCTCGTTTACCATAATTATTACGACCATCACCATTAGTTTTGCGTTTACCTCGGAAGCTCTTGTTATTATTAGCACGATTAAAATTAGCTTTATTGTTGTATCTTGAAGATTGCTGCTTATTGTTTGGTTTCTGATCCTTTCGTTTGGCCAATCTCACAGGACATTCTCTCGCAATCTGTCCAATTTGCTCACACTCGTAACATTTTGGCTTTCCGTCGTTAGGACACTCGTCACTGCGATGACCTTGAGCACCGCAACCAAAACATCGATTCTGAGCATCATACTTCCTAACACTTAGAGCTGTCGGTTTCAACTCACTCGTTTGAGTCTTGTTCGCCTCGTGCTTTATAATGAAGGCCTTCAATTGTTCGTACGTTAAGCCCTTGCCAGTCGAATAGTCATTCATGAAATCAAGATTTTCCACTTGTGGTATTGCGGTTGAAATCGCATTAAAGAATGCATCTCTCTTTTCATCATCTGAGAGAGGATTCACGTTCGGTATACTGTCATGATTTCGCACCAATTCTTCGAATCGGTCCCAAAACTCCGCTGCCTTTTCCTTGCTAGGGACGTATTCCATGCTATAGAGTCGTTTTCGGATCGTCATGGTTGTCAAATTGCTCTCGTATTGTTTTATAACCTTAATTTCACTCAATATTTCAACTGGATCTTTAATCTTGTCAATCTTTGAATAGTAGCTTTGATCAATACGATTGATTAGAATGTCTCTAACCTTAAATACATGCTGCTCTCTCGTCGAGTCGTCTACAGTGAATTTAGGTTTTACACTCGAATCAATTATGTACAGCAAATCTAAAATTCGTAACTCGGACGTGAAAAAGTCCATAAAATGATCGAATTTGATTTTATTTGTCAACCTGTACTCTCGTTTACTTGAATCCTTGTTGATTAATTCCACTCGTATTTTCTCTCTCAACTCTTTAGCTACTGACTCATTAGGATTGGTGTGATTTAGGTTGCTCGAATCGGTTTCCGCTCTTTTGATTTCACTTCGTATCAAATTAATGAGATCCGATCGATTAATCGTAATCATCTCATTTTCCGTTCGAGATACATCAACTCTATCTGCAGATCCAGCTGGTTCAATCAATACTTCATTGAGTCTCCTTTCCAATTGCTCGTGAACTCGAGATTCTCCTGTCGTGGGACCAACTCCACTCCGAGTATTCACATTTTTGTTTGGATTCATATTGGACCGGCAATGACCAGGCGGAGGATTTGTGGGTGTTGCAAACCTTTCCGTGAGTTTCGTCATATGACTTATACCCTTCGAGAATTCCTGTGTCATCTCCTTATGTGCTCTCGTCATATCGTTCAGTGCAGTTGAAACTTGTTTTAGAGCTTCGACAAATTCTATGTTTCGATTGCATTCACTCGTGTCTGCTGAATTATTGCTGCAAAGGTCGTCTGCTGCGTTATATTCACCATCAGACAATTCTGTCCTGATGTCAGCCTCTCTAGGAATAACCAGCTTGAGACCTTCCCTTTCCTTATCAGCAATTGCTTTCAGAACAACTCTTCTTTCCGTGATGCTAAGGTTGTTCAATCCTGTAAAGTTAAGATATATTATAGCAAATGTAACTCATTACTATGGCCTTCACTCTCTTAACTGGACACAAGCTAATTAAGTAAAAGCGTAACTCGTCAGTACTCATACAGTGTCAGAGCGCACAGCGAATAACACTATAGGAATACGTTAGAGGGAATTTGAAATGAATCTGAACTCGTGTTATACAATCGGTCTATCCGTTGTGATCACGATGCATACTCATAAAATTTCAGAGCGCACAGCCGTTAAAATTTCAGATATGTCATGGTGAGAACACAGTCATCTATTTACACACTCGTTAATTCTCTGTTATTTTTTTATACTCTCGTTTTTAATAGTAAATAAAGATATACCAATTGGATATTCCTTGTCAGATTCAGTTTTAAAAATGATTTTGTCACCGGCATGGATGACAGTGATTTCCTCCTTAGGATGGACAACCTCGAATTCAAAGATCTCCTGATATGTGCGGAAAAAAGCCAGCAGAGTGAGTTCATCTGTGTGAAAAAAAAAATTGATTAGCATTTCGAACTCGAAAGTTCATTGCCTCACTACCCGATTCGGGTAGTGTTTCTAGGTGGATAAATACTACCAGTGTGGGTCCACCACACCCACGACGGGTCAACAACACGCAGTATTCCCCGAACGGTCACCCATCCAAGTACTAACCGCGCCCAACACTGCTTAACTTCAGTGATCTAACGGGAACTGGTGTTTTCAGCGTGGTATCGCTGTTGGTATCTGTGTGAATACATATAAAATTAGTTTGAGATATATATGTATATATTTCATTGGTCTTTATTTAACAGGTCCAGTTAAAGAAATTTTTATTTTATAAAATATGTATATATTCCCACTCGTTAAAACATTCGTTCAATCTATCGTTATTCGTTCATATTTTATAAGTGCAAAGCTTCAAAGTAATAAGGATAGTTGGAACTGTTTTGATTTTATTGTACAATTAGAAACGTATGCACTTGTGTATTCATGAAAGACTTCCATACACACATACTGACGCTTGTAATGTGTATATATATATATATACATATATGGACAGTAGACGACGCGCGAATAGCGTACGCACACAACATTTTGGGGCTATGTGCATATATCGTGTTACATCGTTCCTGTACAATAAGACCCCTATATGCACATACATTATCGAGATTCAGTCATAGCTATGCGTCTACGGTGGACGTACAACTCGTGCGTGCTATTGCATGTGCATATATGTACCCATCCGCGCTCGCAGTCGTTCTCTCATTTCGTATCTTTCTCTCGTCACCACTCGTCTTAATCAGCACTCGTGTAATCACTCTCGTTGGAGCTCCCTTCTCCTCTCGTACCCACACATGCGCGGCTCAGGTGTCTCCGCGAATGCTCGGCTTGCTGGGCAGGTTTTGTGGCTTATACCTGTGCGGGCCCATCGGATGACCTTCCCGGAATCGGCTGGGTCTCAACTTGATTACTTATTCGCTTTGCTTTCGAATTGCGAATATTCTCTATATGGCGGCCATTTTGACAAACCTGCGTTCTCGTGCCAGCGACCCCATTGCTGCATTTTCTCATTCCTCAGCAGACAGGCCCCAGAGAATTGTCGTCAAAATCGCGTTTCGAAAATAGCTCTTTGAAAATAAACTTCGCGAAACGTTGAGCCACTTCATTGCCTCACTCGTATATCAAGAGTCAGCTCTTGACTCAGACAATGATCTTTCACGTGCTCTCGTTTGATGCAATTTTCCAACAGCCTCTCGTATACGTATCTCGTCGTCTCTCGTAGTAGATCTCCTCGGAATTTTCCTTCGACTTTACACTTTTCCAATTTTTGTTAAAAATCACTTCTCACTCGCGTAGTGGAAGGGCGCCGGGCCCATAACCTGTTGGAAGGTGTTGCGAAAAAGAAAACCTCGCACTTGCAATGAAATAACTCAATTTATTCATAAGTACGCTCGTTATATCTTTAGTATCAATAATTGAGATGTGCACTCGTACGCGTCCGTCTTAGAAGTGACCCGCACTTGCAGGAGCGCCAAGGACAGCACTTACGGGTGGGGAGAGGGCCACACGGCAAGGGCGCCAATATTCCAACAATTTTATAGAATTGGTTACTTTTCATGAAAGTCATAACAAGGGATCGGAATGACCTAGAAGGATATTTTTTTTAATTGAAGAAAAATGCTCTCTGAGTATAGAAAAATTATAGAGAAAGTCAGAAAAAAAATTGTGACCTTGAAAATATGTGCTGAAGATGGAATTTTTGAAAAAAATCGTTTATTTAATACAAAAAACGCTTGCATCTTACATTTTATGTGTCATATATGTTTTTATATAGATTTTTGCATGCTTAATCCGAATCTGACATGTAAATTATTGTAAGACAAAATCCAACATGGCGGAGCCAATATAGCAGACCAAAATTGTAAAAGGAAACTGATGTGACTAAAATTTTCTACAAGGGGGTTTTTCGGGTCACTAATTTCATATCCAGGGTCAAAATTTGAAAATTCAAAATTGCGGATTCAATATGGCGGACCAAAATTGAAAAAGGAAACCAATTTGACTAAAATTTGCTACAAGGGGGGTTCCAGGTCGCTGATTTCAAATCCGGGGTCAAAAAAGAAAAATTCGGAAGGGTGGATCAAAAATGTGCAGAAAACAGATTTGAACGCTTTTCTACATTCTGTAATTTTGACTTTGGATTTCAAATCAGCCACCTGCAAACCCTCCGATAGGCTATTTTAGGTCAAATAAACTTTGTTCTATAATTTTGGTCCGCCAACTTGGATCCGCCATTTTGAATTTTTCAATTTTGACCCCGGGTTTGAAATCAGCGACCTGGAAAACACCCTTGTAGCCAATTTTAGTCAAATCGGTTTCCTTTTACAATTTTGGTCCACTATATTGGATCCGCCATTTCGAATTTTTTAATTTTGATCCTGCATTTGGAATCGGCGACCCGAAAAACCCCCTTGTAGCAAACTTTAGTCAAATCGGTTTCCTTTTACAATTTCGGTCGGCCATATTGGATCCAGCAATTTTAATTTTTTGATTTTGACCTTGGATTTATAATCAGCGATCTGAAAAACCCCCTAGTAGCAAATTTTAGTCAATTCAGTTTCGTTTTAAATTTGAGTATGCCATATTGGCACCGCCATTTTGGATTTTGTCGTAAAACGATTTACATGTCAGATTCGGATTGGGCATGCAAAAATTCATATAAAAACATGTTTAGCACATTAGATTCAAGATCTAAGCGTTTTTGGTATTAAATGAACGATTTTTTTGGGCATAAATTCCATCTTCAACACATATTTTCAAGGTCATAATTTTTTTTCTGACTTTCTCTATAATTTTTCTATAATAAGAAAGGCTTTTTCTTTAATTAGGAAAAAAATATATCCCTCTAGGTCATTCCGATCCAAAGTTCTTCGATTTTGAGACAGAATTTCAAAAAAGGTCCACTGTGCGGCACCCAGCTAACCTGTTACCATCCTGAAAGGTTCCTGAATGATCACATGTTATCAGAGAAATTGTTACTTGCATGTCAGTGTCCTAGCAGGTAACGGCATAATCGCCGTAGTTTACTAGGGAGGCTTGTTTGCAACCGTTCCCTGCCAGACTAGTAACATGGTGGTAACAGCCGGCAGCGATCTTGCGGGACGAAAAACTTTGTGCGCATGCGCAAGGAATAGGCATTCATTGGCTCTGTGATTTCCCGCACAATTTAAATGTGCAAACTTGAATAGCTTTTACGTTGATTTTGGAATATTTTGTTTATATTTTTGTATAATTTGAACATATAATAATAATTATACTTATTTTGTATAGAAAGAATTTATTACAATATCAATATTTTACTTAGTTATTTAATTTTCATTTATACATATACATTTTGGGTCTAACCTCTAATGTAATTTCTTTTTCGTAGGGGTTCAGCTGATAAATATCTGTTTTTTTATAAAAGATATGTTCACATATTATTTCACTTTTCTGGAACTTATTTATCGTTTAATTACGTCCCTTCCCAACATTTTTGCGAAAGTATTCATAATTATAATTCCGAAACGATATATAATTTGAGGTTAAGCTGTCATTGCACGTTGCGTTTCCAAACATCACTTTATTACAAGCATGTGATTACAATGGCGGGATAATGTTGCCTGCCTCGCTTGTAATTTGTTACTACTTGGAGTGGGAAATATATTGCCACTGGGTGACCAGCAGGGAAGTCACCAGTGACTGGTTTTCTGACTCTTGTTACAATTATGTGACTATTCGGACTAGTAACTGTGTTAGCTGGGCATTGCTAGTGTAGTTTAAATTATATGGATTTTTGTTGAACGTGAAGTAAATATATACGATAAAATGACACCTTCTTCAGCAAAATATCGATTTAAAGGGGGATTATATAATGTTCTACAAGAAGAATCCTTAGACCTGTTTCGGCAATCGTACTGGGGTTCGATTTCTGTGATTTCGGAATATCAGCAATCAGTCGTTGATACATGATCAGTCCTATAAGCGTAAATAATATCTAAATAAGAGAATAAAAAATGAGTGATGGTTTTATACTCTTGTTTAAATTTTTACCATAGACCCTTAAAACTTCTTCATTGATGTCACTGCGCTCTTCGCGATGGTGTAAAACTCATGTATTAATTCTGTAAATTATATTGCATGAAAGGGCAGAAGTATGTTAATTTATGAATCTCAATACAAGAATTATCTCTCATTATACTCACAACCGCTTATAAATTATCGGAAACTTGTAGCACCAATAAATACAATAAAATAAAAAACCAAACAAAATGTTGATTCTTCTCGATCTGGAACCAAGAGGGTACAAACGAAAATATGAAATGTACAAACAGTACAAACGACGTACAAACGTATGCAGAAAGAAAATTTGTAAAAATTCTAATTCCGGGGGGCAGGCACGGAATTTTGATTTGTCTCTATCTGGGCAACCAATAGGGTACAAACGAAAATATAAAATGTACAAACAGTACAAACGATGCACAAGAGTATACAAAAAGAAAATTTGAAAAATTCCAATTTAGGGGGACAGGCAAGGAATTTTGATTTGTCTCCATCTGGACAACCAATAGGGTACAAACGA
>CAKNXH010026483.1:0-10737 GCA_932178445.1 Andricus quercusramuli | reverse complement strand
TGAAAAAAAATTGAAAATGAGAAAAATAGAAAAGTTTAATAAAATAAAGCGATGGTGTTACATTCCTAACTTTATTGAGATAATAAGAAGGTCATATTATGAAATTGGAAACGTGACTTAATCTGTCTCAATTTAAATGCCTTTTGATTGTTTTAATAACACGTGGCACAATAAATTTTTTAATTACCCGTTTTTTTATAGAATTATCACTTTTTTAGTTGTAAAATACATTTTTAGTTCATGAACTTTCTGCACCATCAACTTTGAATATAAACATTTCTAGATAAATAATTTTACTTCGTCATAACATTAATTTCTAAATGTTTCTAAATATTATTGATGAAATAAACAATTTAAATTGCGAATCGTTGTTTGTTAATAGAGAACAATTTCATTCTGAACATTTGGCTGCCGCGCTGACATTTAAAAACTTCCTTCCATTTCCACAGCGATAAAAAAAATTAAATGAGTGACAAAAGCTAATTTTGAAGAATTCCAGAAAAAAAATTTGGAAGTTTTTAAAATAATTTTCAAAGATTTTCAGAGACTGATTTTTTTATGATTCCTGGAAAAATTTTCAATAGCTTAGTTTTTATTTCAAAAGAATAATTTCAAGTTTTGAAGATTCCAATTTTTTAAATTTTGTAGGATAAAAATTTTAGGTTAACTGGAATTTGCAGGGTGTCAAGAGAAAGAAAAAAATGTTCAAATTAATGGAAACATTAAAAATGACTTCTTCTTATGAATTATAAAAGAAATTTGAAAGAGATAAGAAAACATTTTGAATTATTTCCTGAAATTTGGAAAAAAAGCGAAAAAGATTTCAAGCAAAATTTGGCAATTACGCTTGATTACATAAATTTGGAAAAATTCTTAGTATGGTTATGATATATTTAGAAGTTGTGAAACGATTCAACAATATTTGAAATTTGTGAAGGTTTTTTCTTAAGAATTTGGTACGATTTCAACAAAATGAGAAAATGTAATTAAGTTACTAGGAAAAATTAAAATGATTCTTTATTTTCGAAACCTGACTCTAAAAGAATATTTGAAAAGATTTCAAGACATCCTAAAAGAATTATGAAATTTTTAAAGAAGAATCTGGAAAATAATACGGCAATTTTTCTTTAATTTTGCTGAATTAAAAAAAATCAGTTGAAATTTGAATGATTGTAAATAATCAAAATGTTCAGAAATACTAAAAATATTTGAGAAAAAATGCATATTCTTGAGATTTAGGCGGAAAATTTGCATTATTTCATACTTTAAAAAATGAGCTTCAAGAACAAATTCGAATATATTTCAAAAGATTTCAAATCATTTCCGAAAATTTCGGAAAATTATGTGGAAGATTTCAAGGCACAATTTTTGAATTTGGTAACATTTAAAAATAAAGAACAATTGAATAAATTCAAGAAATATTTATCAGATATGAAGATGATAAAGAAGAATTTCAATTTCAACAGATTTTGAAAAATGTAGATTTTGAAAGATTTTAAACAAAACCTTCAGAAGTTTTGAGAGAATATTGAAAGGTTTCGAAAGAATAAACAAAATTTCTCAAAATTTTCGGGGAAATGAAAGATTTTAATACAATTTTATTTTTAATTTTTGATTATTTGTAAAATTTTAGGAAAAATTTGGTTCGGCTGGAAATATTTTCAGAAATTCAAGAGATTTTGAATGGATAGAAAATTTTTTCAAATAAAGAAACATTTCCGTAAATATATCAAATATTTCTTTATTTCTTGCAAATCTTAGTGAATTTATATTTGTATAAATTGAAAAAAATGGTAATACTTATCTTTCTGCTCTCAATTGTCAGAAATCTTCATAAATATTATCATTATTATCATTTTGTTACATCAAAATGTTTTTTTTTTCGAATAAGATATTTACCATACATTTTCAGAAGTGCCCTAAATTTATATTTATGTAGAAGTGTAGTTTCGAAAATTCTGGAAATTTAAAAATATTGAAAATATTCAAAAATTGAAAATTTTTCTAAACATTTTTTGATCATCATAATATCGCCAAAAATGTCCTAAATACGTAGCGTAATTTCTAAATTGCCAAAAGTTAAAAAATCTCCGAAAAAAATTTCAGAAATTCTGTAAAATTTGATAAAATTTACAAATTTGCGGCACTTCAGACATTTTTCATAATATTTATAGATTTATTTAAAAATCAAAACAGCTTCTAACATATCTCGATTTTTAAAAATTTTTTAACTTTTCGAAATTTTGCAAGTGTCAAAAAATTTCTGAGGTTTAAAACTCTAAAACATTTTTGAAAGCTTGAACATTTTCAAATTTTTTCAAACATTCTGGAAGTTTTTGTGAATAAGAAATTTACTATAAATTTCTAAAAATGTTCTAAATTAATATTAAATAGAAATAAAGTTTCCAAAACTGCTCGATGTTTGAAAACTTTAAAATATTTGGTAATTCCTAAATTATAAAAATCTTAGGAATTTTGAAACATTTTTTGAATGTTTTGAAATTTCAGAAATAAAAAAAAAATTGAGATTTTAAAACTCAGAAGATTTTAAACATTTTTTAAGGTTTAAAATCTCTTAAAATCTCCTCTAAAATTTTTATAAGATTCCTAAAATCTTAAAAATTTCTAAAATTTAAAAATTTTCAAAATTTGAGAAATGTTGAAGACTTTAAGAGCTTTTAAACCTTTGAATATTTTTTAAATATTTTCAAACTCTTAATAGATAAAAAAATGTCATTATTTGATTTTATTTCTTTATAAACTAAAATATATAAATGTAGGGAATTTCCGAAAATTTATGTATGTTGCCATTTTCTACGAATTTATAAATTCTTGCATTTTTTAAGGTTCCTTAGAGAAATTCAATTTTTGAGTCGTTGACGTGATACATATGTCTCGTTTTATCTCACACACTTTTACAACATAATATGAATAATAATTTTCTGTCCAATCTTTAAAAGATCTTGAAATTAAATGTCGAGTGAATGATCAAATAAAAGGAAAACAAATCTTTCCAGTTCACCCTTTGTAGATTTTTCTGAATAATCGAAAGGTTTTTGCAAATACCTAGATTCGAAAAAGCAAACATAGGTTATTGATAATGTGTGACTAATCAGAATTTTATTCAGAAATATGTAATACAGAAATAGAACATAATTAAGATTCTTATTGTGCCATTATTATTATTATCTATTGCGCGGCTGCATCCGACTTTATTAGAAGTACTCGCATTTGCCTGGACGGTTGACCAGGGGAGAGGAAAACTGCAGAAAACCATCGTGCCGAGTACAGCCGGTTTTCTGACTATCGAATTTGACTGCAGACATCCGATATCATCAGGTGTACACAATCATCCTAGACGTCAAACCTACAAATAGACATTAGTGACACGTTGTGAATAAAACAGTCAGGCACAAGTCAGGCCTATTCAGCGAGGAGAAATAAAGTCAACGTCCAGATGATGCATTTCCTCGCTAGACAGGCCTGGCCTGCATCACAGACGGGCACCCATCCGAATGTTAGCCAAGCGGAAGTCGTGATAATTGATACTAAGCTCTGGGTATGGCCCTTGCCACGCCAGCACATCGGCGACATAGGACCACCATTGTGGGACAAGCATAGCTCCAACAGGTTTTTCATCTCTCACGAACAGCAAAAAAAGCAGGCCATTATAATGCATAGGGTAGGCTAGAATATGTCTTTGGAGGACAGCAACTTGATCGAAATGTTCATTGTGAGGAATACCTCTAACGACTATTCCCAGTGCTGCGACAGGAAAGTCAGGAGGTCCCATTACCTCAAAGTTTATGCCAGATTTAGTGATGTACCATAAGTTTTGGTTAGGACTGAAGAGTCTTGGATCATCTTGAAAAAAGAAATAGAGATTTGCTATTTTGAAAAGAAGGAAAATCAATCTTTCAACGTTTATAACAAATTTTCTAGTAAAACAGCATTACTCAATATACCACTGAAGCTAAATAATAGATTCAACAAGTAATAAAACAGATGACTACTAGTTGACTGCAGATTAGGGTGGTCCAAAATTTCTTTTTCTCGAATTTTTATAACTTTTCAAATACCAGCACCATAAGTCTATTTTCTAGGGTTCGAAAGAAACCACATAAGTGAAAAATCAAAAAATAGGTTTTGCAAGTTTTTCGCGGCGATTATGACTTTTTTGCGCTTTTTTAGTGAAAATTATTTCTGGCATATGAAAGACCATTTCATACTGATGATTAGATGTTCACATGAATTGTTTAAACAATTTATTATTGTTTTTAGCATTTTTCTCATAGAATGGTGATAAAAAGACGCGTTTTTTCACAAATTTTCCATTTGTTGACCAATTTTCAATAAGAGGGAATTAATAGTTCATCAATGTTGATAATATTATATTTGGATAATGCTAGAAAGATGCGGCTATTATTTCAAATTTCTCGCTTTTTAATTAATTCTTGATGTTAAATATTGCGATCTACTGGTCAAATAATTTTTCTGGTGAAACGAGAAAAAATCTGCCTCAGCCCGGATTTGAAGCGGAAACGCCACTTTCCGTGAGTGGAGCGTTAACCAATTACGCCACCGAGGCCGGCGCAGATTTCCCCATAAAAATTATTTGACCAGTAGATCGCAATATTTAACATAAAAAATTAAATAATTAATTGACCCTCGTCGAGAAAATAACATCTTACATTTCTCGCTTTTTGTCCAATTTTCATTTAGAGTCAAGTAGTGATGAATTCAAGTAAACAAAATAATTGTTTAAACAATTTTGTATAATTGTTAATAATATTCTCTTTGCTTAATTGGTAGAATGTTGCGGTTTTTTCTGAAATTTTTAACTGTTTGTCTACTTTTCATTAGGCGTGACTTAATGAAGAATTAAATTTAGCAAGAATAATTGTTCGAATAAATTATTATTGTTCACAATATTAAATTGTTTAAACAACTTTTTTGCTAATTCTAATTAATTATTAAGTCACGCCTAATGAAAAATAGGCAAACAGTTGAAAATTTCTGAAGAAACCGCAACATTCTACCAATTAAGCAAAGAGAATATTAATAAAAAATATAATAAATTGTTTAAACAATTGATTTACTTAACTCTAGTTAGTTATTAAACTTATCTTAATTGAAAATTTGACTAAAGTAATTTTTTTAAACTGCAATTTTGTAGCATTTTTCTAAGAGAATACTACTAACATTAACAATAAATTGTTTAAACAATGACTCGTGTTAACATTGATGAACTATCACTTTTCTCCGAATTGAAAATTGAACAAAAAGTGAGAAATTTTGGAAAAAATCGCGTCTTTCTAACTCCATTCTACGAGAAAATTGCTAAAAACAATAATAAATTGTTTAAACAATTTATGTGAACAAATAATTGTCAGTATGAAGTGGTCTTTTATGTGCCAGAAACAACCTTTATTGGAAAAACTATGAAAAAAGTCATAATTAGCGCGAAAAACTCACAAAACCCATTTTTTGACTTATGGGGTTTCTTTGGGACCCTATAAAACAGACTCATGTTGTTGGTATTCAAAAAGTGATATTTAAATCGTATTCTACCGCTAATTGTGGAAATAAATGTTGAGTTTCAACTCAATTGATATAATATTGAGGATTCCGAATAAGATTTACATAAACTTCTTTTTTTCTTATGGGAAATACGTGTTAAGCTTCATGGGGCTTGCGGCACACAGTGGACCTTTTCGAAATTCTGTTTCAAAATCGTAGAACTTTGGATCACAATGACCTAGATGGATATGTTATTCCTGAATTAAAGAAAAAATCTTTCCGAATAAAGAAAAATTGTAGAGAAAGTCAACTAAAAAATTGTTGACCTTGAAAATCTGTGTTGAAGATGAAAGACAAAATCCAAAATGGCGGAGCCAATATGGCAGAGTAAAATTGTAAAAAGAAACAGATTTGACTAAAATTTGCTACAAGGTCATTTTTCAGGTCGCTGATTACAAATCCAAGGTCAAAATTTGAAAATTCAAAATGGCGAATCCAATATGGCGGACCAAATTGTGAAAGGAAACCTGTGTTACTAAAATTTGCTACAAAGGTGTTTTCCGGGTCTCTGATTCCAAATCTGGGATCAAAATTGAAAAATTCAAAATGGCGGATTCAATATGGCTGAACAAAATTGTAAAAGGAAACCGACATGACTGAAATTTGGTACAAGGGGGTTTTTCGTGTCGGTGATTTGAAATCCGGGGTCAGATTTGACCGCTTTTCTAGATTCTGAAATTTTTACTTTGAATTTCAAATCAGCCACCCACAAACCCTCCTATAGGCTATTTTAAGACAAATAAATTTTGTTCTATAATTTTGGTCCATTATATTGGATCTGCAACTTCAAATTCTTCAATTTTTACCCCGGATTTGGAATCAGCGACCAAAAAACCCCCTTGTAGCAAATTTTGGTCAAATCAGTTTCCTTATACAATTTTGGTCCGCCATATTCAATCCGCCATTTTGAATTTTCAAATTTTTACGTTGGATTTGTAATCGGCGATCTGAAAAACCACCTTGCAGCAGATTTTAGTCAAATCGTATTCGTTTTATGATTTTAGTCTACCATATTGGTTCCGCCATTTTGGATTTTGTCGGACGACGTATATGACACATTCAGATTGGGCATGCAAAACTCTATATAAAAACACGCATAGCACATAAAATATAAAATCTAAGCGTTTTTTGTATTCAAGAAACTATTTTTTTTTGCCAAAAATTCCATCTTCAACACAGATTTTCAAGGTCAGAATTTTTTTTTTCACTTTCTCTATAATTTTTTTTATATTCAGGAAGGTTTTTCCTTTGATTAAAGAAAAATACAACAACAAAAAATTTCCAATGCATTTTTGGACCACCCTACTACAGATACTAAGTAATAGGGTTGGTCGAAAATAAATGTTTTTGGAATTCGAAATCGCTACAACGCGAAAAAGTAACGTATTGGGGTCCTAAAAAATTATAATTAATTTGGAATTGATCGACATGCAGCTTGGTTACCCGCGCTCGAAAACAAGGTTTCAAAAATTTCTTGTTTGTAGAGTTTTTCAATGTTATTGATTTTCAATTTTTTTTCTACATACCTGAAGGTGAAAAAAGTCTTCCCAATTTTTTTCGGATTTTAATCTATCATTTTCTAAGAGATATTTCCTATTTAATTTACCATTGTTTTCGGAAATTTTTTTAACACGTTTGCAAATAGGAGGAGAATTATTTGGGGTACATGGAAACTTTTTGGTGACAAAATTGCATTAGAAAAAAAAATCCCAAAACCCACGAACCGAAATTGGCAATACAGCGAATTGTTAAAATTTTGATTATAGTATTTTGTGAAATTATCTTCATATCTTTTCGTTAAACATTTTTCTGAGCATATGTGGGGTTTGAAACATAGAAATACACCAGAAAAAAAACCCGACAAGACCTAAGAGTCAAAATTGGAATTACAGCAAATTTCAATTAGGATTTTTGGATCTTGCCGTATTTTTGTGTGGTATGTTTCTAGACTTCAAAATTCCACACAAGCTCGAAAAATGTTATACTTATGAATAAATAAAATAATTCTGTTAACTACGAAATTCCGAAATAAGAAAATTTGCGGTCATTGAATTATGATTCCTGGGTCTTCTAGATTTTTTAGTGTATTTCCATGTATGAAAAACTCACACATGCTCACAAAAATGTTTGAACTACAAGTTATAAAGATAATTTCATCAAATACCTCAAAATATACAGCGTTTCGAAATAAAAATTATTAATACTCTTGCAAAAATCTCAGAATGGGACAATTAGAAATTGTTAAACGTTTTAAAAAAAAGTTTTCAAGATTACCAGGGAAATGGAAAATTATTTTTTTAGTTTGCAATATTTGAAATTTGAATTAATTTTAGAAAATTTTAAACAGAATGTAGATTTTAAGGCAATCAATTTTTTTTTCTTGATATTCCTCGAAAAAATATTTTTTATTTGAAAAAAATAATTCACAGGAAATATTTGGAAATATTTTAAAGCAAAAACAAATTTTTATGTATGAATAAGAATTGAACAGAAATTCAATCAGTCATTAATATTTATTTGAAACTACTGAAAATATTATGTTCTTTCTAATTTAAACTTGAATTTGAAAAGTGTTTACTTGAAAAGAATGTTAGTCCTTCAACTCTTTAATGTTCCTAGCTTAAAAGTGCTTCAAATGATATAATTTAGATAATTTATAAATTTATTGATTGATTCTTCAATTTACAGCTTTGAAAACAATCAGATGGATTTACGTGTTAACAGCTTTCATTTTATACTTTCAAATAATTGAGCGTTCAAATCAACAATTTTAATTTCAATGTTAAAAGTTTATAATTCAAGAGTTTTTAAATTTTATTGAAAAACTAGAAAATTATTTTATAATTTTTCAGATACCGTTTCAAGTTTAGAATATTTTTAATCTCTTAAAAACTTCTCAAATTTCTAATTATATTCGAAACTGACTCAAATTTTTCTTGAAATTTGAAAAAATCTTTCAAAATCAATAAAGTTGCCTTAAAATCTGCCATATTTTGTTCGATATCCTTAGAAACCTTTTGAAATTTGTTGAAATTTTCTTTAAAAATCAACTTCAGAATTTAAAAAATTATTTCAAATTTTTCCAGAAATCTTAAGAAGGTTTCTTGTATAGTCTTGAAACCTTTCACAATTCTTGAAAAGCTTCTATTTTTTTCTAAATCTTCCTGAATCTAAAAACATTTTGTTTAAAATTTTTAGAAAAATTTTCAAACTTAAAATTAGGTTTAAGTCTTCCTAAAACTTGTACACCTAAATATTTTTTTGAATGATTCGATTCTTTTTTTAAGTTTTGCAAAATTAAAAAAATTGCCTCAAAATATTGCAGATGCTTTTTTGACAATTTTTGAAATTTTTAAAATGTGCTAAAATCTTTTATTATAATTTTGCTTTGTTCTTTTTAGACATAATTTGAAATGTTCAAAAGTCAAAACTTACAATAAAACGTTTCTTTTTTATTAATACTGCTTCTAAACGTTTAGAAATCAATTTTATATTTCAAGTTACTTTTAGTCCACAATATTATAATTTTAAATCTCTCTATTTCAAATTATAAATCCTTTTATTTAAAATGATTTAAATTTAAAATTTGGCGCTGTTATAAATTACACCTATTACGCGAAATTTTATTGAACTAATTAGAAAAGTTGTAAGATATCATAGACTATAAAAACATTTTCAACTATTATGTTTTTTGAATAAAAAAATTGATTTAATTTCATTTAATTTCCACTGATTTAAAATGAACGTGTTCAATTAAAAAAGATACACCTTGAAACTAGTTTAATTAAAAAAGTTGACATTGTTAAACTTAGAAACTTATCAGTTTTCAAATTTTCAAAATGTATGTATTAGCAACGTTTAGTTTTTATACCATTTTGAAGGACTTTTAGTATTAACTATTTTGATTCTGAATTTTTTAATTTGAAATTATTCAGATTCAAAATTTTGTGCTTTCAGAAATTACACTTATTACAACTAATTTGATTACACTAATTTAAAAAAAAAAAACTTTAAATATCAAAGAATACAAAAATATTTTTAATTTTCAAATTAGTTTTCAAACAATAAATTAGATTTTATTTCATTCTGACTGATTTAAAATGTTGGTATTTAATTTCAAACATTTACAATTTGAAACCAGCTTTATTTAAAAATGTGATACTGTTCAATGTAAAAAGTTGACAAATTCTAACATTTAAGGAATATTTTATCTACAACTTATATTTTTTTACAATATTTTAATTTTGAATCTTCCAATTTTAAATTGGTCAGACTCAAAATTTTGAGCTTTAGAAATTACACTGATCAGCCTTTTGCTTTTCCAGAAAATTATAAATGAATAATAAATTTAATATCGTATTGAGATTCCAAACCCCTGTTATTGAATATATCTACATATAGCAATTACTTTTACTCATATCAGAAAAGTACCTTTTTTCATCATCAAATTTTTTAATACAAAAGCCTATTAAGAAATTATTTTATCTCATATTTGAAAGTCACATTTAATAGTCGAGTTAAATCGAACGATTGCGAAAATTGTGAAAAACTTGCTTGAAAATTGGCCAAATGCTGTAATTTGATACGTATAGTAATATTCGTAATATAATTATCATCAGTACTTGCCATATTAGTGATTTTTCATTGATCAGGGATCACAATTACTGTGGACCGATTAAATTTCTACAAAAAATAAACACAAGCCAAAGATTAAGGGAATAATTACAAATTATAAACTTAATAATTTTTCCATTACTCTTCATTATTCAAAGAATATCTTTTTATAAAATTGACCAGCACCTTGTACTTATTTTTTGTAACAAGTTAATTTTATAAAATAACAATTATGGTTAATTACGTAGATATTCTGTACTAATTTTTAAATTAATACATTTTTCTGTGTAATTTAGATAATCTAACCGCTGATTATAATTTTAAAAACATATGTACCACATGTGAAACAAGTTAAAGATATTTGCCGGCTGTTACCACCATGTTACTAGTTTGGCAGGTCCCTTACGAAAATAACTCTCAAAGTTTAAAGATAAAATCTGAAAATTAAGTATTAACTCTGAATATTCAGCATATAAACTTAAATTCCTCGATACATCTTCAAAAATTCAGAGTAAACACTTATAGTCGAAGATATATACTGGG
>CAKNXH010026454.1:0-12684 GCA_932178445.1 Andricus quercusramuli | reverse complement strand
CGGTTTTGACTTGAAGTTTCCCATGTAAAATGCATGAGGAAAAATAACTTTTTTCAGTTTTTGAAATAACTTTTCAGGGTTTGAAAAAATGTGACGGGAAAGTATGGAGGCTTGTAGAGAATTATTCAACGAAGAACTTCATGTATCGGACATATGGGTTTGACACTCCTAACACACCCCTACAAGTCCCTAAAAACTACCCTTAAAACCAAAAATATCAATTCTTCATCATTTCGAGAATTCGTTTTTTTTCTCTAAAAATTATTAATATTGGTTTTTATTAAAGTTTATTACTATTTTTCAGTGGAATGTTTATCTAAATTTGTTAAATAATTTGCAAAGTTTTAAACAAATTTCATTTGTTTGAATTATTTTTCTCAAACATTTGTTTTTTTCAAGAAATAAGGGTTTCTTGTCTAAAAATTCGTCGAACTGGCAGTTTATTATCTTTAATAACATAAATTTATTGAAAAATATTTTCCAATTCTATAAAAAAAAAATTATTATTGATTTTCAACCACCTTTAATTTGTTTAAATAATCATTTTCCCCAAAATTTGCAAATTCTCCTTCATTGTTTCACAATTAAGTCTTAATTCTTAACAGAAACATATAATATTTGAATAAGTTTTGAAACGTATTCGAAAAATATTTCTCCTAAGAGACATCATCGACACTTTCGAGTATACCTGTGGGCTTATCTTTAGCAGAAATCCTTAGGTCCGTCAAGCTAGCACCTCCACAATGAAAATTTACATTTTAATATAATATTAATAAATATTTGTTTGTATATATATATATATATATATATATATATATATATTATATATATATACTAGATCGTCATGCGCGCACTCGAAGCGCGCGCCTTTGTGATATTTTATTGTATGAATGTTGAAAGTTAATAACGAAGAATCTTCTAAAGGGGAATGTCATTACAAAATACATTATTTTCCTTAGAACGCATCCTTTAAAAAATAATTGATAACAAGCTTGTAGCTCTTTTTTGAGTGAATAACTTTTGTCTGATTATTTTTTTCGTAGCTTGTGTCGTTTGTCCAAAAATTAAAATTTTTTTATGCTGTTTTTTAGGAAGTTAAACAAATTGGACGCCTCCGATTAAAAAGTGATTATCAAAAAATGTCTAGATCTTTTTTTAAAAGCACAATTTTCGTTTTCTCATCTTTTTCGTATCTTATATAGTTTGACCGGAAAATGGAATTTTTCATTTGTCATTATTTTTGTTGTGCGATCAAAGTTTGAATTTTCCATTTTTCACGAAAATTCAAAAAGTTGTTATAACAATCTTGTAGGGTGTTCAAAAAGCAATGTTTTTCTCCTCCTGACTTTTTTCTCATAACGTGCGTTGGTCTCAAAATTTTTGAAAAGGCTCTAACTTTTTGAATTTTCGTCCAAAACGTTTTAGACTATTTCAAATATTCATACATGTTTTGTTATTTTAGAAATTTTTGTATAACTTGTATATATTTAATAAAATCAATCTAATTTTTCATAATTTTTTTTACAATATTTTGAAATAGAAAGAAATTGCTTATAAAATCTTCGAGAGTATGTTTTGATAATTGTTTTAATTATCAATTTTCTTAGGAATCACAATGAACACTTTTCAGGATTATGAAATATTTCGTACTTTTTTTAAAACTTCTCAATATATCTTAAAGTTATTTACAAATGAAATTGTTTTTAAATAAAAGAATTGAAATTGTAACGTTCAAATTGTAGATATTTTGATTTTGTAATTGCTCGTTTTACATGAAGATACGAATATTACTATTAATTAAATAATGATTGTTTCTAAGTTTGACACGTAATGGATAAAAATTGAAACATTGTAGACTGGAACAATATTTTAGAAAAACTTGAAATGTAATTAAATTGAAAGTTTTCATTTCTTTAAGTACTGACGACTTAAATTTTTGAAAACTTCAATATTTGATTTTAAAATATGTAAATTGTTTAATTTTAAATGGATTAAGAGTCAGTCAAAATTGTACAATTCAAACTCCGGACTCGACTTGTATCCCTAGCATTCACCACCACATTGAACATGTTAAATTTTTAAAAATATAAGTAATTAGTAAATTATAAATTTTTCGTAATATATTGTACGCAAATGGAATATATACATTTTCTGAAATTCTGATATCAATCATTGTAAGTATCGTTGAGCGTGGGGGGGGGGGGTCTGATATATTACCAATTTCAGACAAAACACCTTATGTATAATTCGATCAGAAATGCTTTACATTAATTCATTCTATCAGAATATCATTGATAATGTTGATCTATTATAATGAATTAAATTAATTTTTAGATTATGTGAGCTTTCGCTAAAGGGCGTATACTAAAGTATCACGTGACCGTTCGCATGGTATTTGGCGGATTTATTACACCATTAAGCCATTTCCCTTTCGGGGTAGGTAGGCGTGACTCGCTAGGTTAGAAAATAGTAGTGTCGGGAAGGAGGTATAGATGTTTCAGATTGATCTAGAATTTGCATGTTATTCATTTTAATAACACGTTCGTTCCGCAACACTGCTCCGACCCAGGTTGCTGATCAATCTCTCTAGCGATCACCCCGAGTGCTTCACAAGGTTGTTATATGAGATTCCTCACTCGGGCCCATTAGTGTTCAAGGTCTTTTGTTTTAGACCTCGTTCACTGTATTCACATTCTTTTAATAAATCATTTGTCGCCACAGTTTTCTTCCTTCACGTCCATGCATTTTTTCATGCAAGCTCTTCTGTTTATATGGCTTCTTATGTCTTTTCGGATTAGGGTCTCATTTACACATTCTAACCAGTCTTTCTGCATTCTGCCTCTGGGCTTGCTGCCATTTGCTTTACCTTTATACACTTGTTTCGTTAGACGTTCATGTTTCATTCTTTTAACATGTCCCAACGATCTGAACTGATTTATTTCCCATGTGTCAACTATTGTGCGCAGAGGTTTCATAATCGCGTTAATTTTACTCTTATCCTTTCCTTGACAGGTCCATGTATCTCTATCTTATAGCGCAGTTGGTATAAATATAGAACTACATAAGAACTCCAATGTAAGGCCAGTTTCGGGGCTTGCCTGGCAGTGACCGTGGCATTAAATTAAACGTTAGAAACGTAAACAGGCAGCGCCGTATGAACCACTTATGTTGGATTTTTCTCCCGCTTTTTTCTCTCCCGCTTGCTGCTCTCCCGTACTGCCCGCTTTTATCGCTCGCTACTGGTGGGGACGAATTGTTGACACTGCTTGTGCGTTGAGAAATTGCGTGGGCCAGCAGTGCTAGGAAGCACTGAATCAGTCGGCCTTATATTCGAGTTCTTGTGTATATATTGCCATTTTATCTTTTTTTGATATATTTTCACTTCTGAGAATGGACCCTGCTCTACCGATAACTTTCCAATCCTCGTTTATGCGCCTATCTAACTTCCCTTCTCTCTTTCCGTCGGTAGTGAATAGGCTACCTAGATATATGTACTTATCAACTTGTTCTAATCTCTCATCATGTGGGACAATGTTGCACATTTTTTCATCACCTTTTCAATTAATTTTATTTTTAATCATTTTATCTTTACTTTATTTTCGCTCTTGTCCAGCATTCGCACCGCTCGTCCGGGAATGTCTTCTTATATTATCCCCACTATCCAAAGTTTCAAAATGTGATGAGCAGTTCAGCTTTTTATTTTTTTTTTAAATGCAACATTTCACAAATGTACTGTAAAATGTGTATGTAAAACACATTATTTAACATACGAATTAACAATTAAAAATGTTTTGTCAATTATTGATTTACATTTTTTCTGCGTTAAACTTTACAAAAAATTCTTAGCACAAAAAAATGTTACACGTTGTAGAACATTGAATGTTTGCATATTATTATACATTAATATTACACATTATCTACTTTCCAATCATTGGTTCCTACTTTTACTTTGTTAGACTTTACAAAAGAAGAAATTTTTTGTTATCAGAAGAAATTAATTTCCAACTCATAAAAAGAGGACACTTTAAAAAGGAAGAGTTGATATTTCAAGTTAGAAGGATAAATATTCAACAGAAAGTTAATTTTTCAACCAAATAGTTTATCATGCATTCTTTCCCTTGAGCGAATAAACAATTCATTGATTTTCTCTTCGTCATGATATAAATCTCGCGTTTAAGTCAGCCACTGATTGCTCGAGCTAAAGATATTTTTGTTATGAGTTAATTAATCGTTTCTAACAAAGTTATATATTATAAATCAAAATATTTGATATTGGTTTTATTTCTAATCTAGTCCAAGCCAGAGAAAGATCTCAGTAGGTTCCATTAAACGATTTAACATATAAATGCCTTCTCTCGTGCTTTCCCGAAAATCACAGTATGTTATTAATATTCTAAGGGCATTAAGTTATTTAATCGCTTTTACCAATTAAATTTTCAAAAAAGTGAAGTCGTTTTGTTCTTATTATATGGTCTAAGATAATTAGTACAACAGTGTAAATAATAAGAATAAAAAAATTCGATTTGAGTGAGAGAAATGTCTGTCAGCATATTCTGCATTATTAGATTCTGAACGTTTTTTTTTTTTTTGTTTTTTTCGAATCAGAAATACTTGTTTCATTGACTTTTATTTTCATCGGCAATTGAAACTATTTTTTCCTATTGAATTTCTAGTCAAGATCGCGACTCACTTATTTACGATTATTCTGAAATTCAGATATCAATAATTTTAAGTAAGGTTGGAGGGGTGAGGCGGGTAGTCTAAAATATTACCAATTTCGGACAAAACACGTTTTGTATGATTCGATTAGAAACGCTTTACATTCCGAACATGTGAAGTAAAAAATATTGCGTTTTCAACAAAATAGATGACCATCTCACGAAATTGATGCCTACTTAAGAAAATAGTTGAATTTTCAGCCAAAAAAAATTAATTTTCGACAAAAGAGTTATATCAGAGAAGTGTGGTAGATAAGGGTTAAAAAATTTTAACTGTTGAGGACAATAGAATTTGCATTTGAATTAGAATTGTGATTGTCATGAAAAATATTGTGTGAAAGTGTTGAATAATCTACATGTATAAAATTGAATCTATTTCAACTGTATAGTGAAACAATTTTAAATTTAACTAATTTAGAGTGGAAAAGTAAATGTTTTAAACTTTGATCAATTTTATAGTTAGAAGTCTTAGATACTATGAACATTAAAAGTTTAACAATTAAAATTTTTCTTTTCAAAGTGAATAATTTTCATTTTATAAGTTATATTATTTTAATTATAATTACTACCAAATCAATAATTATTCAATTGTTATATATATATATATATCAAAAATTTTGTTTTTCAATATATTTTTAAGTATTATTTAAAAATTTCTTTAGATTAAAAAATGATTAAAATTTGTTTTTGAGGAATATGAAAATAATCTATTATTTTAAGATCATGTAAAATACATAAAAATGTTTTAAATTAAATTTGAAAATGTTCAAAATCTACATTTTGTTTTAGAATTCTTGAAATATTTATAAATTTTTTATTATTTCAGAAATTTTTCCATAAATTTCTTAAATTTATAAATTTTTTATTATTTTAGAAATTTTTTCATAACTTGTACAGATTTAATAAAATCAATCAAAATTTTCATAAAATTTGTTTACAATATTTTGAAAAGGAAAAAAATTGCTTATAAAATCTTTGAGAGTATGTTTTGATAATTGCGTTCATTATAATTTTTCTTAGGAATCATAATGATTATGAAATATTTCGTACTTCTTAAAATGGTAGTTTTTTTAAAACTTCTCAATATATCTTAAAGTTAGTTCCAAATTAAATTGTTTTTAAATAAAAGAATTAAAATTGTAACGTTCTAATTGTAGATATTTTGATTTTGTAATTATTTTAAGATCATGTGGAATTCATTAAAATGTTTTGAATTAAATTTTAAAATGTTCAAAAATCTACATTTTGTTTTAGACTTGCTAAAATTTTTATAAATTTTTTATTATTTTAGACATTTTTTCATAACTTGTAATTTAATAAAATCAATAACATTTTTCATAAAATTTTGTTACAATATTTTGAAATAGAACAAAATTGCTTATAAAACCTTCGAGAGTATGTTTTGATAATTGAGTTCATTATCATTTTTCTTAGGAATCATAATAAAAACCCTTTTCAGTATTATGAAATATTTCGTACTTCTTACAAGGGTAATTTTTTTTAACTTCTCAATATATCTTAAAGTTATTTATAAATTAAATTGTTTTTAAATAAAAGAATTAAAATTGTAACGTTCAAATTGTAGATATTTTGATTTTGTAATTATTTTAAGATCATGTGAAATTCATAAAAATGTTTTAAATTAAATTTCAAAATGTTCAAAAATCTACATTTTGTTTTTGACTTTCTGAAATATTTATAAATTTTTTATTATTTTAGAATTTTTTTCATAACTTGTACAAATTTAATAAAATCAATCAAATTTTTCATACAATTTTTTTACAATATTTTGAAATAGAAAAAAATTGCTTATAAAACCTTCGAGAGTATGTTTTGATAATTGAGTTTATTATCATTTTTCTTAGGAATCATAATAAACACTTTTCAGTGTTATGAAATATTTCGTACTTCTTAAAAGGGTAATTTTTTTTAAAACTTCTCAATATATCTTAAAGTTATAAACAAATTAAATTGTTTTTAAATAAAAGAATTAAAATTGTAACGTTAAAATTGTAGATATTTTGATTTTGTAATTATTTTAAAATATTATATCAAATCATATCATATCATATAATTTCAGAGAAGTGTGGTAGCTAAGTGTTAAAAAATTGTAACTGTTGAGGACTAAAGTATTTGAATTTGAATTAGAATTAGAATTGTAATTATAATTAGAACTCCGGTTTAAATTTTGTTTAAAAAAAAGTTGTGTGAAAGTATTGAATAATCTACATGTAGAAAATTGAATCTATTTCAACTGTGCAGTTAAACAATTTAAAATTTAACTAATTTAATGTGCAAAAATAATTTTTTTTTAACTTTTATCAATGTTATAGTTACAATACTTACATTCAACTATAAAAATGTAAATCCACGTTATAATCTGCAATGCTTTAAATTGATGAATCAATCAATGAATTTTTCAAAATTTAATTTTATATAATTTTAATCATTCATCTTCAAAGTGAATAATTTCCAATTGAGAAGTTATATTATTTTAATTATAATTAATTCCAAATCAATAACTGTTAAATTGTTATTTATGTATGAAAATTTTGTTTTTCAATATATTTTTAAAAATTATTTAAAAATTGTGTTCGATTAGAAAATGATAAAATTTTTTTTGGAGGAATATGAAAATAACGTATCATTTTAAGATCATTTAAAATTCATAAAAACGTCTTTAATTGAATGTCAAAATGTTCAAAAATCTAAATTTTGTTTTAGACTTTTTGAAATATTTATAAATTTTTTATTATTTTAGAAATTTTTTCATAACTTGTATATAATTAATAAAATCAATAAAAATTTCCATAGAATTTTTTCACTGCTTATAGAATCTTCGAGAGTATGTTTTGATAATTGTGTTAATTATCAATTTTTTTAGGAACCATAATAAACACTTTTCAGTATTATGAAATATTTCGTACTTCTCAAAAGGTTAATTTTTTTAAAACTTCTCAATATATCTTACAAGTCATTTATAAATTAAATTTTTTTTAAATAAAATTGTAACTTTCAAATTGTAGATATTTTGGTGGTTTCATTATTTTAAGATATTATATCAAATCATATCATATCATATGATTTCAGAGAAGTGTGGTAGGTAAGCGTTAAAAAATATTGTAACTTTTGAGGACTAAAGTATTTGAATTTGAATTAGAATCAGAATTGTAATTATAATTATATCTCAGGTTTAAATTTTGTTAAGAAAAATTTTGTGTGAAAGTATTGAATAATCTACATGTATAAAATTGAATCTATTTCAACTGCGCAGTTAAACAATTTCAAATTTAACTAATTTAAAGTGCAAAAATAAATTTTGTTAACTTATAAATTTTATAGTTAAAATACTTAGATTCAATTATAAAAATGTAAATCCACGTTATAATCTGCAATGCTTTAAATTGATGAATGAATCAATGAATTTTAAAAAATTTCAATCATTTTTAAGCTACGAACATTAAAAGCTTGACAATTGAAATTTTTCTCTTCAACGTGAATAATTTCCAATTAAGAAGTTATATTATTTTAATTCTAATTAATTCCAAATCAATAATTGTTCAATTGTTATTTATGTATGAAAAATTTTGTTTTTCAGTATATTTTTTAGAATTATTTAAAAAAAGGTTTAGATTAAAAAATGGTGAAAAATTGTTTTGGAGGAATATAAAAATAACGTATTATTTTAAGATCATTTAAAATTCATAAAAATGTTTTTAATTGAATTTCAAAATGTTCAAAAATCTACATTTTGTTTTAGACCTTTTGAAATATTTATAAATTTTTTATTATTTTATAAATTTTTTCATAACTTGTACATATTTAATAAAATCAATCAAAATTTTCATAAATTTTGTTTACTGCTTATAAAATCTTCGAGAATATGTTTTGATAATTGTGTTAATTATCAATTTTCTTAGGAATCATAATAAACACTTTTCAGTATTATCAAATATTTCGTACTTTTCAAAAGGGTAATTTTTTTAAAACCTCTCACTATATCTCAAAGTTATATACAAATGAAATTGTTTTTAAACAAAAGAATTGAAATTGTAACGTCCAAATTGTACATATTTTGATTTTGTAATTGCTAATTTTATATGAAGATACTATTATTACTACAAATTAAATAATAATTGTTTTTAAGTTTGACACGTAGTGGATAAAAATTGTAGATGTTTTGATTTTATACTTATTTTAATACCAATTGAAATTCATAAAAATCTTCTAAATTAAATTTCAAAATATTCAAAAATCTATATTTTGCTTTAGACTTCTTGAAATATTTATAAATTTTTTATTATTTTAGAAACTTTTTCATAACTTGTATATATTTAAAAAAATCAATCAAATTTTTCATACAATTTTTTTTACAATATTTTGAAATAGAAAAAAATTGCATATAGAATCTTCGAGAGTATGTTTTGATAATTTTTTTAATTATCAATTTTCTTAGGAATCACAATAAACACTTTTCAGTATTATGAAATATTTTGTACTTTTGTTAAAACTTCTGAATATATCTTAAAGATATTTACAAATGAAATTGTTTTTAAATAAAAGATTTAAAATTGTAACGTTCAAATTGTAGATATTTTGATTTCGTAATTCTTTTAAGATCATGTAAAATTCATAAAAATGTTTTAAAATAAATTTAAAAATGTTAAAAAATCTACTTTTTGTTTTAGACTTTGTGGAATATTTATAAATTTTATATTATTTTAGAAATTGTTTCATATCTTGTACATATTTAATAAAATCAATCAAATTTTTCATAAAATTTTTTTACAATATTTTGAAATAAAAAAAAATTGCTTATAAAATCTTCGAGAGTATGTTTTGATAATTGTGTTAATTATCAATTTTCTTAGGAATCACGATAAACAGTTTTCAGTATTATGAAATATTTCGCAATTTCTTTAAAACTTCTCAATATGTCTTGAAGATATTTACAAATGACATTGTTTTTAAATAAAAGAATTAAAATTGTAACGTTCAAATTGTAGATATTTTGATTTTGTAATTGCTCGTTTTACATGAAGATACGAATATTACTATTAATTAAATAATGATTGTTTCTAAGTTTGACACTTAATGGATAAAAATTAAAACATTGTAGACTGGAACAATATTTTACAAAAACTTGAAATTTAATTAAAGTGAACGTTTTCATTTCTTTAAATACTGAAGATTTAAATTTTTGAAATTTTCAATATTCGATCTAAAAATATGTAAATTGATTAATTTTAAATGGATTAAGAGTCAGTCAAAATTGTACAATTCAAACTCCGGACTCGACTTGTATCTCTAGCATTCACCGCCACCAAACAAATACAAATCACTCGGCAATCAAGCATAGACGTAAGAACTCATAGACTCAGCTCGTGGTGTCACTCTCAATCTGTAAGGGGCTGTAAGGATCGTCAGCTATCATCAAACATCAATGTGCACATACACTACCGTCGGAAATTGTGCGCACGATTCGCGTGAGGGCTATTAAAAATCACTGCTGACTTCGAACCACGATATTTCGGCGAAAAAAAGAGATAGGGCATTTTTCAAAAAACAGTTGGAAAGTTCATGAAATTCCACGTCTATTGGTACCCAGAAAATATTTTTTTGACCTTCTGAAAATAGTACAGCACTTGAGAAGTTCAAAAAAAAATATTCAAGATTTTCTCAAATTTTCTACCTCAAATTCAACTTTTTGCACGACCTAGGAAAATTTTTTCGAAAACCTGCAAATTAAACGACATGAAGCTTGAAATCTTATCTTTAATTTAAGCCAAGAAAACTTAAGAAATCTTCATGGGTGCCCGAGATATGATTAAAAATGTTCAATCGTATCTGAGCTCAATTTTAATCGACGATCACGGTTCTCGGGCGGTCCGCTGCTCGTTTCCTTCGTTGAGGCAGGTCCGAATAAATAGGCCACGCACTAAGGTGGCGCCTCTTATACTTTTGGTTCTCTTCATTAGTAATTTTTATTTCAAATTATGGTGAATGAAAAAAAAGATTTATTGTTATTTGTGAGTGTTGACAATTATTTGAATCTAATATTATCTCCATATGAAAGAATAGGACAATGTCCACTTAGGCGTCACCTCTGTGCGTGGCCTATTCGGTCCTGCCTCAACGAAGGAGGCGAGTAGAAGACCGCCCGAGAACCGTGATCGTCGATTAAAATTGAGCTCAGATACGATTGAACATTTTTAATCATATCTCGGGCACCCATAAAGATTTTCTAAGTTTTCTTGGCTTAAATTAAAGATAAGATTTCAGGCTCCATGTCGTAAAATTTTCAGGTTTTTGAAAAAATTTTCCTAGGTCGAGCAAAAAGTTGAATTTGAGGTAGAAAATTTGAGAAAATCTTGATTTTTTTTTTTCAACTTCTCAAGAGCTGTACTATTTTCAGAAAGTCAAAAAAATAATTGTTGGGTGCCAATAGACGTGGAATTTCATGAGCTTTCCAACTGTTTTTTAAAAAATGCCCTATCTCTTTTTTTCGCCGAAATATCGTCGTTCGAAGTCATCAGTGATTTTTAATAGCGCTCACGTGAGTCGTGCGTACAATTTCCGACGGTAGTGTAAATAGTGCACATGCCTTGGCTTCATAATACGTAGCTCTGTTCTTAACCTAAAAATGATTCTCGACTGCACTTCTCGATTCTAATATCGATTCTAAAGCATAGGCGGCAAATTTAAATCCAACCAATAGGTGAAGAGAGAATCGGCTTCAGTTTTCGAGATATAATCGCAACCTCTCTTTTATGATAGGATGATAGGATATATATTATATTATATATTGTTATTAGTAAATATTTGAAATTATTAAATTATTATTGATAAATATTCCAGCAGACCAATAGTAATAATTTTTAGGAAAAAAGTGGATTTTCAAAAAAAAATTATTTAAATAAAATCAATTTGTTTAAATATTTGAAAATTATTGAATTATTATTGATAAATATTCCAGTAGACCAATAGTAATAATTTTTAGGAAAAAAATGGATTTTCGAAAAAAAAAATTATTTAAACTAATTCCATTTGTTTAAATAATTAAAAATTAATGAAGCAATGTTAATAAATATTCAAATAGACCAATATAAATAATTTTAGTTAAAGAACAGATGAGAATACAGTGCCCAAAAGTCATTTTTATGGAGAATTGATATTTTTGGTTTTAAGGGTAGTTTTCAGGGACTCGTGGGGGTGTGTTAGGGGTGTCAAACCCATATTTCCGATACACGAAATTCTTCGCTGAATAATTCTCTACAAGCCTCTATACTTTCCCGTCACATTTTTTCAAACCGTAAAAAATTATTTCAAAAACTGAAAAAAGTGATTTTGCCCCACGCATTTTACATGGGAAACTTCAAGTCAAAACCGGCAGCAGTTAAAATAAATAAAAAAACGAAAAAAAACAAAATTAAGGATTTTCTTTTTTCTTCGCAATCACCGAGTCGAGCATCGAGGCTTGATACGACGTAGGCGAAATGTAGTTTTTCACTATTGAAGGCACCAGTCACCAGAAACAAGATCATTTCAGTCATAATTGCATTAGATTGTGTTGTGAAACTAGTTCAAATTAGAAAATGCTGGAATAACCCTAATCATTTCTAGTTTTAGTGGTATATTAAATTATTTATTAACAATTTTTTTAATTTTCATGCTTATTTTAAATTCCACATTAAAATTCTTTAAGTAACTATAAGAAAAAAGTTGTTACTTTATTTATAAGAAAAATAACATTTTCTTTTTTTACGTCTGGCAAAATTGAATAATTCATAAATTTAGGTAAGGGAGCCTAATAAATATGACATTTTGCAGACTAACAGTATGAGTTAGTCTGGAAGATGTCGTATATATTAGGTTCTCTTACCTAAATTTATAAATTATTCTATAATGGTTATTTATTTTTATACAATGAACCAGTGAAATTTCACTGGTTCATTCAGTGGAATTC
>CAKNXH010026451.1:0-14652 GCA_932178445.1 Andricus quercusramuli | reverse complement strand
ATGACTCACGCCGAAGTGATCCTCAATCGAAGTCAAAGGACACCGACAACATTTTTCATCCTAATGAGAATAGTGGTAAGAAAGGGAAAGAATTTATCATTTTATTTTATTCTCATATTTTGTGCTCATATTGTACATATCGTCGCTATAACTTATAATTCAATATGATGATTATTTTTATACTCGGAATTGTTGAAAACCATCACAAGTGAGGACGCCATTAATTATTCCTCACACTCCCAGACTAACTCCCCAAAAAGCAAGTACCAAGCGAAATGTATTTATTTCATTGTACTTTATTCAACTAAATCAATACTGAAAAGCCATTTAAATTTTCAGAAAATAAGAGAATCCGGAAAAGAAAATCTCACTCTGAGTTAGCTAGGAACAGAAGTAACTATTATTATAATAGTTTATTTTTAATACTTAATTGGTATTTTATATTAAACTCTCGTGTTCCTATTTTTATCTTCTAGCGATTCTCAAACGACAGGATCTGAAGCTACTAGTTCTACGATAAAAAAAACCCCGTGAGCAAACTGCTGAATATTGGACATACGAAAAATATAAGAAACCAGCAAGTACGTTCAGTTCACACAATTTCTAATTAAGTTTTTCTTTCTTTTTACAGTCCCATTTCATATTTTTATTATATTAAATTCAAAAAGTCACTATGGAACAATTTTAAAATTTGTATCAATATTATTGTTACATAAGCGTGTCGTATAAATTTTGTTATCATTGAAACTGACTTAAAAGAATAAGAACATTAATACTGAATTTATGATCTAAAATTATAGGCCCAATTAATCCAAAAGGCTCCACGGACAGGAATTTCCCGAAAAGAGTTGATGGTAAAGCATTTTGTTTATTTATATTATGTGGTATACAATTGATATGAAAATTATCTTCTTTACTTATATTCTATGTTGCAGCCTCACATAGCATGGAGAAAACTTTGCACAAGAGAAAAAGTAAGGGAAATTATTCTAAATCAGGAAAAAATAAATTTGCTGATATTGACATGCACGTTTTCAATTCTGAGGTGTCTAAAGAAGAACTGGGTAAATGAAACGTATTGATATTTTTAGTAAATAGAGTTAGACTTACTAACTAGCCATTGAATTGATTGATTTTATTGATGGCAGTATATCCCATGCAATTTGTAATTTTTACTGATTTAATTAATCATGTATTTGATATATTTTTCTAGAAAATCCTGTTTTGCTTTTTAAGCGTATCCTCAAAGCAATTTATAACCTACATCTCGAGCAAAGGGAGCTTAGGAAACAAATATCACGCCTGGGCACTGGAAAGCCAAGTTCTACAAGTTTGGTAGGATGTCTAGCCGAAGACTTGGCTGAAAAATATGATTTAGAGTTGCCAGTAAAGACTTCACCGGAATTTAAAAACATGGACGATATGATCCTCAACGACAAAACATTCCGAAAAGAGTTTGTACGTACAAAATCTCGTGTCTTTTTGTTATTATTAATCCGTAAAAATATTTTATAAAATTCTTTTTGCTTCCAAATATTAATTCTAATTTAATCCTTAATATTTCTCAAAGTTTGGTCCCATCTTAAGTTCTTTCAAACTTTCTTTTATTACTTTTGCTTCAAATCTAACCCTCTATATTTTAAAATAGGCATATTAAACATTTTTAGCAATAATCTAGATATTTGATTAAATATTTTTGAAATATATTATACAATTTTTAAAATGAGGTATATATCAATTCATTAATTAATTTTTTTCTAAACAGTTTAAATTGGATAAAACAATAATCCATTGTATGTTCGGCTTTTTTACAGAAGGAAGCTTTGTTGCAGTTAGTCGATAGAGAGAATCTTACAAGATCTTTGAAAAATATGCTCCATGAATACATTTCCCGAGATGTAATTTTAGGGTATACAGCTCAAAAGAAAATGAACAATAAGTTGATTTTTAAAGATACCGAGTTCTGCAAAGTAATGAAAGGTAAAAAAATTTTTTTTTCTTATACAATAAAGCACAATTTCCCTGTTTACTCAAATTTTACTCAAACCCTATTTAAAGATACTCGTAAAAATTTTTATGGGCGCGAAAACTTTAAAATTATTATAAGCTTTAAAATTTATTTCAGCCATTTTGTTCTCCATGTACAATACAAAAACTGATAGTGGGCTTACCAAGGAAAACAAAGTTGCGCATGAAACTAAGGAAATTTGACTCCGTTACTTATCTTTAATGGTCCTCTTAATGTCGTTAATACGTTGTTGATTTTAACATTCTATAATAAATAAAATATACAAAAGAAGCTGAATCTGGTTGGAAATATGAATCCCATTCCTAAACTTCTAATTTTGAAAGAAATACATTAAATTTAGCCCTTGTGGGAAGACAAAGTTATGGATCCAAGTGGCATCTATTTACACGATTGGCTCAGATTGAAAAAAAAAATTAAAACGAATTAATAAATCGGATTTAAAAGGCTAGACTCAATTGAAATTAAAATAATAAATCGGTTTCAATTATGTGTTTCAATCGTGGACCAATAGGGTTAGTCATTCCCATTTGGCTGAAATTATTTTCTTTTAGAAGGGAGATTAGCCAGCGGTTGACCGGCCTCCAACTAGTGGCTAATCAGCCATTAACTAGTGGCTAATCAGCCATTAACTAGTGGCTAATCAGCCATTAACTAGTGGCTGACCAGCCCATACCTAGCGGCTGACCAGGCGGTCTGGCGTGGAGCTAGCCAGAAAAAGCGTTACACTTTTGGCCAGGCCCAGGCCAGACCGTCTAGTCAGCGTCAAGACTGGAAACTAGGCGGTCTGGTCTGGGCCAGACCAGCGCCAGAACATTTTTCCACACGGGCATTTTTCAAGAAATTTAGTGAACATGTAGAAGTGTTTAAATAAGTGAAAATCTTTAAAAATGTCTTGTTTTGAAAGTTATAGGAGCATCTCAAATGTAAATTTCTCAAATAACACAGCCCATGTTTACTATATGTTTCTTGGGTCGCTGGATCCAAATCCGTGGTCCAAAGAACCCCAGCACGTCATGGTTCTGACACAACATCAAAAAAACCTCATAAAACATCTTTTTTCGGGTCTGGAGCTCAGACAATGTTTAATATATATTTTTGGGGTCGTAGATTCCAAATCCGAGGACCAGAAAAACCCAGCACGTCAGGGTTCTGATATAACGTAAAAAAACAATATAAACCAATTTTCTGGGAACTGGAGGTCATACCATGTTTACTATATGTTTTTGGGGTCGCTGAGTCCGAATCCGTAATCTTAAAAACTCCAGCACGCACTATGGGCCAGGCAACCGAAATTTTGGCCAAAATTCAAAAACTCTACGAATTCAGCTAAAAAATGGATACTCAGGGGTTTTTGGGGTCACAGATTACGAATACGCAGTCAAAAATTCAAAATACAAAATGGCCGACTCAATATGGCGGCGAAGACTTTGAAAAATATATGGAATCGACTGAACATAGTTCGGTATCATATATAGGTTTTCAGTACTTGTAGAGCGTGGCGAAGCACAGAGAGTTCAAACAATATTGTAGGGTTGTAACGCTTCGTTTTTCGCCCCGCTCCACAAGTTCTCAAAACCGGATTAATTCTCATAATGCAAACCATTAACAACTGAAATTTAGTGATTGTGAATTCTCTTTTGTTAAAGGTTTTTCGGCTTTAACGAATACAATCTCATCACGTTTCTCGTGAGAAAAAAAAGGTTAAAAGCAAATTTTTAGACTTAATTTGAAGAAAATTTTGTGGTTAAACATTTTATTGTATCTTGTGTTTTATTGTGCAAAAAATTAATTCGTTTATTTTTAATGTCATTTTTTACGATTGAATCAAAAACTACACGTCTCATCAAAATATGATTAATGAGAAATTTGTAGCTCTTATTTAGGTGAACAACTTTTGTCTTTTTTTTTGTAGGTTGTGTCGTTTGTCCACAAATTTTTAATTTTTGTTAATGTCGTTTTTTACGAATAAAACGTGATAAATCAAAAAGTGAGTAATAACGAATTTGTAGACCATTTTTGGATGCGCAATTTTTGCCTTTTCATCTTTTTTCGTATCTTGCATAGTTTGACATACAAAATGGAATTTTTCATTTTTTGTACGATCAAAATTTGAATTTTCGATTTTTCAAGAAAATTCAAAGAGTTGTTATGATAATCTTGCAGAGCTGTCAAAAACCATATTTTTCCTCCCTTGACTTTTTTTTCCATATCGTGCGTTGTTTGGATTAAAATTTTTATTTGAGTTCTAATTTTTGGATTGTGAAAATACTATAACTCTAATAATTTTGTTTTTATCGGAAAAAGACGTGCAGATAAATTGTTCGAATTTTTGAGTACTACGAATATGGATCGTTCATGGGATTTTTAAATAAAAAAACAAATGGTCGCAAAACTTTTGAAAATGCTCTAACTTTTTGAATTTTGATCCAAAATAGCTGGACAACGAACTTGTCCTTCTCATATAGGCCCTAAAATAGTGTGACAAAGCTCAGTCCAATCTGATCCGTCCGACAGATGCAAAGATACCTTCGTCAAAATCGTTTTTTCTGACTCAGGGAGTCTCAAAACGTAGAGATTTGGTAAAAACTGACTATGTCGAAATTAACATAAAACCAACCTTTTCATTAGAATGAGAAAGTAAAAAGAATAGATTGCAAATGCAAATATCTTGGTGTTATTGAACGTCACGAAAACCCAAATATTGACATTATTTTAAGTGCGAGTGTATGCATGATAAAATTCGCACGCTGGAACGAAAGCCTGTGGCTTAGTGTATCTTGTGTTTTTTTCAACTTACTGGTTGAAAGTTAATTTTCTAATTGAAAACTTAACTGGTAACTTAAATTAACTTAGAATAAAGCTAGGAAAGGGATAGGGTGCGACAGAATTTCCCCCTTCCATGTTCCAACTCGAAAAATTACAATATTAAATACAAAATTTGATTTTTCTGGTTCGTTATTGTATTTAAAAATTTGTTGTATTATTTTGTAATTTTGTATTTTTTGTAAATTTCTATTCTTAAATTGATCAAAATGAAAGCTTTAGTTTTTCTATTATTTACAAAATCATAACTGCTTCCTCTTTTTAATTTGTCTGATTTGAATTTGTCAGAATTTCCCCTTTCCCTTTTCTAGATCGAAAAATTACCATTTTAAATACGAAACTTAAGTTGTCTGATTTGTCATTGTACCTTAAAACTTTTTTGTATTAATTTGTAATTTTATATATATTTTTTTAAATTTCCATCCTTGAATTGACCAAAATGAAAACTTTAGTTTGTCTATTATTCAAAAAATCAAAAATGCTTCCTCTAGGAGGAAGCAAATACATTTGCTAACGGGAAGCAAAGTGCTCGTGAAATGAGCACCATATAATTATAAATACAAACAAAGTGGAAACACTCGAAATCGAATTCACAGCTAGTTTTGTATTTATAAATAAAATACCGCTTTTTTAATGGAATTAACAGCCAGTTATTTAACAATGATTCTTTGCTATGAATCGATAACATTTGATAATTGTTTAACCAAACTTGATTAACAAATGAATTATTTGGTTATTTTTCAGCATTTAAACTTGTTCTTTTATGTAATCAACTGTTAATAGCACATTTTTTAACTTTTTGTAATAGTTCGATAACAATCCACTACATTTATTTTTATTAAGAATTTAATTGACGTAGCCATACGCGGTATATAAAATAAGATTTTTGCAAATATTTCAAATGTGGGGATATCATTATGAAATCAAACTAATTCTAAGATCGTTAGCGAACTATCAAAAAAAGTTAAAAAATTTGTTATTAACAGTTTATTACAAAAAAAAAAACAAGTTTAAATGCTGAAAAATAGCCAAATAATCCATTTGTTAATTAAGTTTGGTTGAACAATTATCAAATGTTACCGGTTCATATCAAAAAATCATTGCTAAATAACTGGCTGTTAACTCCGTAAAGAAAGCGGTATTTCATATATAGTTACATAAAATGATAGAAATTTGTTTAAACAATTGTTGCTCACAATAATAAATTGTTTACTGTCATCAAACTGTTTTCAGAAATTTGGAAGTTAGTTATTTACAGTTAAGTACATCGAAAAAATCAAGTTTGGACCTGCAAAAATAGCCAAATAGTGCATTTGTCAATTAAAGTAGTTTAAACAATTGTTAACTTTTATTTTTGACCAAATATGATACTTAGGTTTCATTTCCAAGTAATATATGATTGATTCCATAGAAAATTTTTTATTTATTCTATCAAAAATACATGATATGGATATTTGTTTATAAAAATTGCTTTTAAAATAACAAATTATCTATTAACTTTTATTAATTCAACTCAGAAACAATTTTTGTCCATAAATTGTTCAAATGTAGTACGAATCAAGTGACGAATCGTCGCCAATCCTCACGAAACCATTTTCATTCACTTATTTGTTTCAAACAAATTCGATAAATTTTTTTAGATTTGTATTGCTATTGGACATCTTTTATGGATGGTTGATTTCACTTTTCTAGGTATTTTTGATTGAATGAAAGCATTTGTTACAAACCGGTATACTTCAAAAGTAAAAATTCTTTTTTTTTCATTTTTGTTATTAAATAAATTAAAAAAGTCAACAAAAATTTAAAAACCGGCCAGTGACAGTGTGATGCAAAATTTTATTAGCTTCCATTGGAAAAAAAGTCAAAATTGGATAATAATTGTCTTGCAAAAATCAATTTGACTACGAACGTTTTCTTTGCCCCACTGTGCTTCGGGAATATAAGGTGCGTTTTCTGGTAAGTTGACCTTGCTTCAGTTTTTGCGATTTTTCGAAGCTTTAAGCTATCGATGCATAAAAACGGCCTATCGATTTAGGATTCACGGTAAATTTTCTATAAGAATCGATAATAACCCGAAAAAGTCGATTGTCGACCCTTTCACCGAGTTTCGGCTCTCCCGAGCATTTTGTTTCGGGAAGATAAGGTGCGTTTTCCCATGGACGTTCACATATGATGATACATAACACCGCCCCACAAAAAAATGAAGTTTCATATCCCTGAACCAGACTCATGCATCCCTATATATTTTTTATCGCTGAATCCGAATCCGAGGTCAAAAAAATTCATATAACCCATAAATTTTTAGCTAGAGCCCAAAAACACCCCTAGAATGGGGTGAAAATGAGATTAAGCAGCGAGCATAGTTCTGGCATCTTAATCAATCGAATTATACAAATTTTCAACTGTACAACGCATAAAATTGATTTGAAACAACCCTCCCCACCTACCCTACCTACCCCCTAACCAAGCTAACCCCTAAAAACCACCTCCACCAAACGACAGGCAGGCTAACCCACCTATCATGGGAACAGCGAGTTTAGTCGTCTATTTTTTTGAAATGATTACATTTGACACTACAAGCGTGCTAACCCACGTACCCCCTAATTCACCTAACCCCTAGAAATGAATCCTACCGAACCACAGGCAGGCTAACCCACCTGTCATGGGAACTGCGAGTTTAGTCGTCTATTTTTTTGAAATGATTACATTTGACACCACAAACGTGCTAATCCACGTACCCTCTAACTCACCTAACCCCTAGCAATGAATCCTACCAAACCATAGGCATGCTAACCCACCTACGCCTGGGAATAGCGTGTTCAGTCGCCTTTTTTTTTTAATAATTACATTCGACACCACAAGCGTGTTAACCCACGTACCCCCTAACTCACCTAACCCCTAGAAACCAATCCTACCAAACCAAAGGCAGGCTACCCCACCTACCAAGGAACAGTAATTATTTCAAAAAAAAATAGGCGACTAAACTTGCTGTTCCCAGGGGTAGGTGGGTTAGCCTGCCTGTGGTTTGGTAGGATTGGTTTTTAGGGGTTAGTTGAATTAAAGGGTACATGGGTTAGCACGCTTGTGTTGTCGAATGTAATTATTTCAAAAAAATAGGCGACTAAACTCGCTGTTCCCAGGTGTAGGTGGATTAGCCTGCTTGTCGTTTGGTTTTGGTGGGGTAGGTAGGTTCGTGCTCGTGCATTTTCGGCTTTACACGAAGCTGGTCTACACAGCATGTACCAGAGCCGACTCACCGACACGCTACGTTTGCATGTGTCGCTCCCAGATGGGAAAGTGGTGGGGGCCGAAAATTCCTATGTTCTGGATGTGTTGGGACTGTGAGTGAAAGCGGGTTGAGTTCAGACTGGGAGCCAAAGCGGGTTGAAGTCCAAAACCGTTTTTCCCCGCGGAATAATTTCAGTTCGCTTCTACTCTGACGCTCATTCATTCCGTTTCCACTCACATACTTTTTTCAAGTCTTTTTTCCATTGACACGAAAACTGAAACCGCTTCTCTTCTGCAACTTATTTTGCACCGCTTTTACTCTCAGCCCGTCATTTCATCACTGTATATGATATCCTACCACATTTTACGCTATCGTAACATATTGTATTATATTGTACCATATTTTATTATTTTATATCATATTGTATAATAGTGTATTCTATTGTATGATATCGTATGATATTGTATTATGTTGTGCCATATTACATGATATTGTATGATAGTGTATCATATTGTATGATGATGTACTATGTTGTATCATTAGTATCATGTTGTGTCATATAATATCATATTGTATCACGTTATATCATATTGTAGCATATTGTGTCACATTGTATCATATTGCATCATAACACATCGTATTGTATTTTATTGTGTCATATAGTGTGATAGTGTATCATACTGTATCATATTGTACCATATTGTATCGTACTGCATCATACTGTTTTGTTTTGCATCATATTATATGATACTGTATCATATTCTATCATATTGTACCATACTGTATCACATTGTATGGTATTGCATCATATTGTATGATGCTGTTTCCTATTGTATCATATATTATCATATAGCGTTACGGTGTATTATATTGTATCATATTGTGCCATATTATATCATACTTTAACGCATTACCCAGCTGAAAATTCCTGTACAGGAACCTCGGAGGATCTTGCACATGTTCCTGTACAGGAAACTGCACACGAACCTGTACACGTAATCTTGACGGTTCCTGTGCAGGAATTTGGCGAAGGAAACTGTACATGATCCTGCAAAGGAACCTGTATACAAGCTAGCCTTTGAATGTTCCTGTACAGGTTCCTTCACATAGGCAATTGAGATGTGGGTTCATGTACAGGAACATGTTCAGGTTCCTGTACATGAACCTGCATAGGAACTAATCCGCCAGGGTTCGCTGCTGTCTTGGCTCTCTCGATAGTGAGTTGGTTCTTCAAGGGAATAAAAGGAAGGCAAGTTTATAGCTTTAAGCGTCATCAGTTTTCGCAATGGCTTTCTGTAAAGGACCCTATACGTGTTTCTGTACAGGATCCTTCCAAAGGTTCCTTTGACGGCTTTCTGTGAAGGATCCTATGCATGTTCCTGTACAGGTACCTGTACAGGCTCATTCAAAGGTTCTTTTGTCGGTGCAAGTTCCTTTGCAGGATCATGTACAGTTTCCTTCGCCAAATTCCTGAACAGGAACCGTCAAGATTACCTGTACAGGTTCGTGTGCAGGTTCGTGTACAGGAACATGTAGAGGATCCTTCGAGGTTCCTGTACAGGAATTTTCAGCTGGGTACATCATAGTTATTGGTAATTGTGGGGAAGGAATAAGGTATAATAAGAAATTACACTTTGAATTTTATTCGAGAATAAATATTTTATTCAATCGGTCTGTTCGAAACGGGTGACGGACAACTTTGCACGTAGCAACTTTGCAAGTGCCCAACTGTGCACGTCCAAGTCCACAGGAGCTCATCTGTGCACTTCGAAATTTCGACGTGTACAGTTATCACTTGGACAATTGTGCACGTCGAAATTTAGACGTGCATAGTTGTCACTTGGACAACTGTGCACGTGCACAGATTTCACTTGCCCAACTGTGCACGTGCAAAGATGTCCCTTTCCCTACTGTGCACATGCACAGATGTCACTTGCCCAACTGTGCACGTGCACAGATGTGACTTGACCAACTGTGCACGTTTATGTCCTTACGTAAGGGTTTATACGAGGGTGATCCTTTGTATCCACGTATAATGAATTTTTAGCAGTTAAAATTATTCAATCCTGGTGGAATGGAGCGTACTAACTTTTGAAGTTTGCTTAAAAATATTTCAAAGGCTATTTTTATAAAAATATTCCTTCCAAATTATTATAAATATAAGAAAATCTTTCTTTAAATTTATTTTCCTTCCCGATAGAGAAAGCTTCAATTCATTTAATTTAACTTTCGTCAGTTGGTAAATGTCTAATACAATGTTCTGAACCTTGTATTAGATATTTAAATTTTGTGTGTGTGTGTGTGTGTGTTGATGCCACACTTTTTTGTGAACACGATAACTTAACAACAGTGGCAGATAAATTGATGAAATTCGTACGGCTTATTTTCACAAAATAATCTTCGAAGAATGCGGTAGAGGAGAGATACTAGTTGATATATGGGAAGAAAATCAGTTAAGATGGTTCGGACGTATTGAAAGATTGAAAGATGCACGACTGATCAAACAAGTGTATAAAGGTAAAGTGAATGACAGAATCCGCAGAGGTGGACCGCCGAAAGAATGGTTACAAACTGTGAATGAAACATTGATCCGAAAAGACATAAGAAGCCATAGAAACACGAGAGCATAGAAACCCGAGAAACACACGTGAAGAAAGCTAGAGTAGTATGCTATGACAGAAAAGTGTGACAACGAATAGTTTGTAAACAGAGTGACAATACAGTGAATGAAGCCTGAAACAAAGACCTTGGATACTAATGGGCTCAAGTGGGGAACCATACATAGCAATTTTGTAAGGCTCTTTACTTGGGGTGATCGCTAGAGAGATTGATCTATACACCCTACCTCACATTACTTCTTTTCTCACCAAGCAAGTCACGCTTACCCCGAAAGGAAAATGGCCTAATGGTATAATAATCATAAAAAACATCATATTGTATCATATTGTATAATAGTGTACAATAGTTGTATCACATTATTTTACGATGTATTACCTTGTATGATGCAGTTTCATAGTTTATCATATTACATGATATTGTATCACGTTGTATGGAATGCACTGTGCATGCAGTCGCCCAGTCGCACGATCATACGGTCGTACAGTTGTACAGTGGTACGATCGTACGTTTTTTTCAATTCACTCCCATCCCAGCGACAATTCACCAACGTTCCAAAAGAAGCTTCACTTTAAAATTACACATCCTATCAAAATATGAATAATAACAAATTTGTATTTCTTTTTCCTACGAAAAAGTGTTAATTTAGAAATTTGTAGGTCTTTCATGAGTGCAAAATTCCTGTCGATTCATCTGTTTTCGTATCTTGTATAGACTGACCGCAAAATGGGATTTTTGATTTTCCATTATTTTTTGTTGTGCGATTACAACTTGCATCTTCGATTTTTCCAAAAAAATTAAAGAGTTGTTATGATATTCTTGTAGGGAGTGCAAAAATCAATGTCTTCTCGATTTTTTTTTATATTGTGCGTTGTTTAGCTTACAATTTGTATGTTCGTTTACATAGAATTGTTAAATTCTGAAAAAAGTGGTCTCGAAAATTTTGAAAATGGCTGGTTAATGAACTTGACCTTCATTTTAGAGCAGTAAATGCCAATCCAATCTGTCAATTCTTCCGAAAGTTATCATGCTAAAAGCACTAAAAATCTACAGACAGATAGACAGACACATTCGCAAAAACCTTTTTTTTCGGGTTCAAGGGGTTTCAAAACGGTGAAACTGGGGTCGACGAAAATCTCTTGGAAAATAACATATTTGGTCTCAAAACGATTCTGTGACTTCAGAATGCACATCGTGCCCAATTTGATATTAATTCGGTCTTCATTGAAATTAAAAAATGGGTTTGTTTTGAAAAAACTGCATATACCTGAAAATTTGTGTTATTTCTTTGCTCTATTTCTGAAATAATAATTGAATATAATAGTATATTATGCACCTAGGGGGAGCAATAGTGCCTCTCCCCCTTGGCGCGTACGATATTTTTTATAACAAATTGTTGATTTCAGCCATTTCTCGAAATACAGTCATGATTTCAGTCCACATTAGATTTTGAGTGAAGGAGCATGGAATTAATGTTAACCTAATTTATGGTAATTTTAGAGCTGATGTATGGTAACTTACCATAAAATACCCAACATTAATCTTTTTAAATTTCCATATTTTTCCCTAAATTATGGTAATTTTACAGGTAAGTATCGTAAAGCCATAAATGAGCCAACCTTAATTTTTTTAAGTTTCCATGAATTTCTGGAAATTTATGAAAAATTTTTGTCATTTGTGGTAATTCCACAGGTCAATATGGTAACTTACCACAGATCACCAAAATTCATTTTTTTTAATTTCCATAAAATTCCGGAAATTTATTAACAATTTCGGTCATTTATAGTAATTTTACAGGTAAATATGGTGACTTACGCTAAATTCATTTGGAAATGTTTTAATAAATTTCCGGAAATGTATGAAAAATTTCAGTCATTTATGGTTATTTTACAGGTACATATGGTAACTTACCACTAATTAACCGGCATTCATTTTTTTAAATTTCCATGAATTTCAGGAAATTTATGAAAATTTTCGGTCATTGATGGTAATTTTACAGGATGTATGGTAACTTTCCATAAATAAACGCACAATTCGGTTATCTGCAACCAAAATTTCCTGACAGGTTTTACCGTGAGTGGGCTAATAATCATAAAATGCGAGCTCATAGATGCATAGTTTTCATTATTCCTTTCTGTCGTCACTTTTCACTCCCTAGGGAGGAAAAAAGAGAGCTTTAGCCCCGGTCCAGAGACTTTTCATCATATCGATAATTGAAAATTCTACATGAGATGCCTGTGGAGCGAGTCGACAATCGAATGTTCAACCCTAGGGTTGAAAATTCGATTTTCGACCTGCTCCACAGGCGTCGAAAGTCAAATTTTCGATTGAGGTATGATGAAAAATATATTTATACCTTTCAGCTTTTCTTAGAAATTTGAGAAAAACATATCTAATGTTACACGGACAAAAAAGTGCTGGAAATTTTAATGGAGCGAGTCTGTGACTTTAGGATGGGTCCAAAACCATTTGAAAATTTGAAAATATCGTATTGATAAATCATGCAAATAGTGCTTGAAGAAATATAAGACTTCTTCGATTGCAGCCAGCATAGTCAGTGAAGCACTGCTAGAATCCACCAACAAAATATCACAGACAAATTTGAAAGTCGTTGAACACTCCAATATTAAATTCTCGAAGACAGTCAAGGAAGGGTTCATAGACTGTCAAGCTAGCCATTTATGCGAATAAAAAATGAAAAATTCTTTTCCAAAATTTATAATATTATTATTTTTAACTTATATATTTATTTAAACATAATGTAGCAAACACAATTACTGCTGATATTAATCGCACCCTTTTTACGCTCTAAAAAATCGGACGCACGCTGCGGGGATGAGAGTTACCTATAACTCTAGTCACGAGACTAACGCAACTCATTCCTAACCGCTCAAGCCCCTCGGCTAATCGTTCGGGCTGAGAACACAGTAAAAAATCTTGGTGTTGTGTTACAGCTGAAAACTGCGTGGCCGCGTGAAAAGAATTTTAATGAGGGCTGCGAATTAGAGAGTTCGCTGCAAGACTTACTTTGCTTAATAAATTACACAAATTGTTTAAACAATTTTTGTTTAAATAATTGAAAAATATAATTTTTCACGGAAAATTATTTTTTGACCAATGGATGATTTTACGTAAAAAAATGTTTTTCCTTCAATTAAACCAAATTTTATTAAATGATTTCTCAAATTTGTGAGACATAACATGAAAACTAATCGCACCGTTCGATTCTAAATTTCTGTTTAAAAATCGAATCCAGTGATTTTTCTTTTTCAAATTCAAGAATTTGATTCTAGATTGAAGAAATTAATAACAAGTCAACAAAAAATCTAACTTTGTGCCCTTTGTGCTCTTTTTGTGAGAAGGACTGTTTATCAGTTGCAGCATTATAAACGAGGTTATGAACAATTTATTTTATTAAAACTGATGTATTTACCATATTCCATTAATAAATTATTGATAAACAAAATTTTCAACCTGGGCAAAAACTTACTTGCATTGGAACTCTTAAAAGATGAAATAATTATTGAGATAGTTTTGTAAATACTTTATATAGATTTTTATTAATATCATGGTTATTTTTAATTACATTTTTGATGAGAAATAGCAATTCTAACAACAATCCACGAGTTGTATTTTTGATTTTATATCATAATAATATATTTTTTCAATAAATGAGGAAAATTTTCAAACAATTCGTGTAAGGTAAACGCCCCAGTAATCGTGACCATAAGAAATTTCATTGACTTTAAATATTTAGAAAATTCTTTCGGAAGGATTATTTAAAAAATGATTGGTACTGATTAAAGCATTAGACATGCTAGACTATTGTAAAAATGGTTTTTACATTATATTCAATATTACAATAGTAAACGTGAGTCGTTGTCCCAGTCTTCGTGAAGAAGTTTAAGTTTTCTTGAAATCAGTTTTTAGCGATTTGGAGGTGTATTTCAAGTGC
>CAKNXH010026446.1:0-22568 GCA_932178445.1 Andricus quercusramuli | reverse complement strand
AAGGATACGCTGTAGCGTATCCGCTCCGTTCGTTCGGTCCGCCAGGGGTACTATTTATACGGGATTTTCAAGCTTTCAATCTTCACCATTCGAGATGGCACTTTTTTATTTTATCTTGAAAGCATTTTTTTAATAGGCTTTACTTTAATTTCTAGTTGAAAAGCCCCGTGTAGGTGCCTCCAAGTATCGTGCACAGATTCCAAAGAAAACTTTACATTTCCTGTACAGGATTTTGGCGAGAGAAAATTGTACAAGATCGCTAGCGACTTAACTCTCTGTAAACTATGATGTTATTAAAGTATAAACAATAAATATATAATAAAAAAAAACGTCATGGCGGCCGTATTATTTACCATTTCTGCAATCTCCATATCTAAATGATAACCTGAAAATCAGTGTCGTATAACTACTGTAACGCAAAATCCTGCATTGTGGGTACAGGGGGAGGGGAATGCGGTGCCTCCTCCTGCGACAAGAGACTGAGCAGCAAAAATACATTTCACTATTTGAGCTTTCATTTTTAAATTAGTTGAAAAAACTGTTTACTGCTAACAATAAGCAATTTAGGCAATTAATTAATGTTGAGCCATTTACAAATCGGGCAATACTCAGTATTATTATATGTACTGTTCTTTTTCATTTGTAAAGGGGCCATTCAACACATTTTTCGGGGGGCCACCAAGTTTTTTCACATAGAAAAATGGAAAAAACTGAGGGTTCAGTTTTCTTTCAGGTCATTTTCTTACAAACTAATTTTGAAGTTCAGTTATGTTCGCTCTCTTGATGCCGTTTCTCTGTTCAAAATGAAAGTTCATTTCTTTCTATGGAACTGATTCCTGGACAAACAGAAGAGAGCGTGACGTTGCTAGACAACGATTACAGGAATTCAGTAATCATTGCCAAGCCACGTTACAATCTCTTTTCTTTGTCCGGGAATCACTTGAAAGGAACGAATAGTGAATAATTTTACAATGCTTTTCAAGGAATCACTCCTGTTCTTCTTATCTCCATTTTTCTACAAGTAGTTATGCCACCGCTCAAACTGTCGAAAGGAAGTTTTAGAAATCTGTATAGATATAGCCGAAGAAATATGTGACAGGTTTGCAAAGTAAATTTTTATCCAAATCCTAGTATTTGTCAGACCGACTGCTAGATTAAGATTTACTTTCGGACTCGCTTACTTTCAGCCGAAAGATAGCAGCTAGGCGTATAGATTGAAAATGATTAGAAGATGTGTTCGTATTGATTTCAGATTCATTCGGAACGTACTTACGAACTGATAAGGATTTAAATTTCTTCCGGAGAACCTTTACTTCATTCGGAACGAAAAGGTTTAAAGGGTTGTTACGGATTGTTGACGAAATCATTCCGTTTACAATCCGAGAGGACGCACAGATTGAGAAGGATTGAACACTCTTTCCCGAGCGTTTCTTATTCATCCGGATTGGGCGTACGTATTAATGAAGATTCAAATAGTTTCACCGGATATCAATTTCAACAGTCTGGAGGCATGTATTAATAATCATCGATTTGCCTCAAACAATCGTATTCAAAACTACGAATCTTGCCGACGTTTCGTGAACATTGCACTTCACTTCTTTAGGGCTACCCTGAAACTAAAGTTTCAGGCTATGTTGTTCTTATATATACTGTCTACGATGCCTGCGCCTGTGATTGGCCAGAGCAGCCCACCGTGGAGACTGGTCGAACTTGATTGGCCAATCAAATTTTTTTTTAAACCCCAGGGAAGACGGAAAGTCAAATCGAATCGGTATTATATCCATTGTCCCTTGATGTTAATAAGGTGTTTTAAGATTTCGATTGCTTCTCTATGTTTTCTTGAGAAAATATTGTATATTTTGGCGATGACCGTGTTTTTTCAAATAAAATGCTATGTCCTGTTTCGATATGATGCTCAGCTAGTGCTGATCGCGTGAAATATTTCAGCTCGACTTTACGCTCATGTTCCTTTACACGTTGTCTCACCGCCCTCCCGGTTTCTCCAATATAGATTTTGCCACAGGAGCAAAGGATTTTATATACTCCCGGATCAATGAGAGGTGCTTTTTTATGTTCAGGGATGTTTAGAAGTTGTCCTGTTTTTGCAGGTGGTTTAAATATAGTTTGTATGTTGTGTTTGTTAAGAATCCTTCTATTTTGTTTTGAATTACCTTGGATGTAGTGTAGGATGGTGGTTGTTTTTCTCTCTCTTTTTCTAGTAGGTTGTTCTGGCTTATTTCTTTGTGTGAATTTTCCTATTGCTTTATCAATTTGTTTGTGTAATCGTTCTGTATTAGGATTTGTTGAATGTTTTGTAATTCCTTTTATAAGTTATCTTTATCTGTCATGGAGACAGTTCTGTATACAAGGGAGTTGACGACCGATTGCTTTTGAGGTGGATGGCGATGGGAGGAGGCATGTAGGTATTCGTTTATATGGGTGGGTTTTCTGTAAACTTCATGTTCTAATGTGTTATCAGATCTTTTTTAAATTATTACGTCTAAGAGAGGCAATTTACTGTTTTGTTCAATTTCCATGGTGAACTAGATATTAGGGGGTAATCAATTGATAAAATCGGAAAACTTTCAAGTTCATCTAGTCCATGTGTCCAGATGACGAAGGTGTTGTCAACGTAACGGCACCAAAATTCCAGCTTAAGCCTTGGATTGGTTGAATTAAGTTTCTAGATGTTCCATAAAGATGTTGGCGATTACAGGTGAGATTGGAGATCCCATTGCTGCGCCTGAAGTTTGTTCGTAGAATTTCTTATTAAAAGAGAAGTAAGTATTACTGAGACAGTGTTCTATCAAAGTTATGAGATCGGAAGTAAAGTTCTTAATGGATTTAGTAATATCAATTGTATCAGAGATTGGCACTTTCGTAAAGAGAGATACTACGTACGTCGAAACTCATGAGGATGTCTTGGGATTGAATGTAAGTCTGTTCTATCTTTTTGATGAAGTCAAAAGAGTTTCGTTCATGTGTGATAGAGTTTCCTGTGAAAGGATTTAGTTCTCTAGTAAGGAAGCGTGCAACATAACCTGAAACTAAAGTTTCAGGTTATCCCTGAAAAAGTGATCTGCAATGTTCATGAAACGTTGACAAGATTCGTAGTTTTACACACGATTGTAACTTAAAACACCAATTAGGAACTGTGCTAAGACAAAGAAAAGGTATTTTCCGTAGATTTTTGGTGGCTATCTAACATGCTTCTAACACCTCCGGTTTTTGAGAGAATTAACGTTTTTGGATATTTTTTAACTACGTAGAGCGCAAATTTGACGTTCCAGAGACTCCTATAATAGTGCGCAAATTAAATCTTAAACCTTTTATTTCTAGATGATTATATTTGAAGAAATGTTTCATCGCCTATCTTGAGCGGCGTGTATAACAATAACCTATTACCGCTCAAGATAGGGAACGGAAAAATTTTGTTCAATATAATCATCTAGAAATACAACTTTTATAGAAGCTTCAATTTGAGCCCCATAAGAAGTCTCTAGAACGTCCGGTTCGCGCTCTACGTTGTTCAAAAAAAATCCAAAACGTTAATTTTCTTTAAAAACCTGACGTAATGGAAAGATTTTTTTTCAATATGTTGTATTTCCGTACGACTACCAACAGCTCAAAGTGGGATCCGAACCACCAAAATCTGAGTGTGAGTACATTGAAAAAAGTTGCATGCAAAAACGAAAGGAGGCTTATAGCTTTGTCAAAAACGTCGAAGTGCGCAGGAATTGTTAGGTTGTTAGGAATAAGACATGGAGAAATGAGAACATGAACATTTCTAACTATCGTTATCTTCACAAAAAATAATTTTTTCATTGTGATAATAAAATTTCAGTTTCACTGTAAATTTTTAATAAATTTTTCTGTTAGAACAAATATAAGCTATTCGTATTGCTTCATCATGGTGGCATCAGTAGTTAGTAGAGACAATTGTCCCGATGTATAATCTGATGAAATTTGGACGGCCTATATCAACCACTTGTATCTCAAAATACTGCTTTGTGACATGGATTAATTGCTACAGTTTCTGGTTTGAACTAGCGTATAGCTTAAGGTCACCCATGTACAGAAGATGGTTCAGTATTGATGACTATCCTCGTTATCATGTACTCTAAAACAATGATACATGCTATTTAGTGTATTTCTCAATGAATTCAACCCGTACAAAAATCCTCGGATTCAAACGTATTTAAAAGTAGGTTGTCACAAAGTGAATTCCCAGATAAAATTTTGTGAATGCGAAGCAACACTTTTTAGTCCAGAGTTTTTTGTACAGACGCTAAACAGAACCATAATGCACTAACGGAGCCTCTTTAAAAGATACCCATCGTAATGCGTATTAATCTAGTTACCCTTGGCGGCCCATGATCAAAATACTTCATTCTTGTTCCCCAAACGATCATCGCACGTCCTAGGAAGTCTGTGCCAGAGACGCAGCTAGGGCGGTGCTGTCAGTGCCCCCGTGCCGGGCGTTGGTCACGAGGGTGCGCAAATGTGATCAAATTAACACTTTTTCAACTAACGCTTTAGAGAAAAAAATTCATCCTAGTTGATCTGGGCGCAAACACCTTAATATTTCCCCATTGCGTTTGAGAGGAGGGCATAAAATTATCAAGTCGCACCGAGCGCATCAAAAACTACTTACAGTTCTGGTATGTGTTACGTGAGCAGATCTTGTAAACTTTAAAATTTCAAGCAAATAGTCCTGCGGTAACGAAGGGAGCGCTTGCTTGTAGTCAATGTATGTTTATTTGATGTTTTCTAGCAAGCGCCATAGCCACAGCGTGAATGGTGTCTAGATGTTCACTGAACCGCGAGTTTTTGCAATATCCTTTTTGTTCTTTTTTTAGCATGTTATTATCATCGCAATGAGGGTAGAATATCCGGCAGAATATCTGACGGGTTATCCCTGGGATATCCCTGGAACAACCTTGGAGATAAATGGGATCGAATGGGATATCACCTATTGCTGTGAGGGTCTGCAATTAAAGCTAGGAAGAATTAAAAAATCTTTGGGAGACAGGATACTAGTCAAAATTAAACTGGAACTTAAGCGTCCGTTTTTTAGGTAACATACAGGGTGTCTAAAAAGTCCCGGGACGGTTGGATATTTCCTCAGGTAAAATATTTGCGTACCCAAGTCATAGGTCAATTGTAACGTTCAAGGTCAATTAAAGGTTATTTGAAATGAAAAAAGTTTTCCAAGAGGCCAGTGCAATTCCTGAAGTAAATTTCAACGGGGAATTCAATGGTGACCTTCATTTTGACCTTGAAGTTGACATTCATGGCTTTCTGGAGGTCAGATTTGTTTGTTTAAATGGAAACCCTCTTTTTTACATCTGTAATCGATAGAGCGCGAAATTCTACGTTCAGGTACGTACCCAAGTCATGGGTCAATTGTAACGTTCAAGGTCAATTAAAGGTTATTTGAAATGAACAAAGTTTTCCAAGAGGTCAGTGCAATTCCTGAAGTAAATTTCAACGGGGAATTCAATGGTGACCTTCATTTTGACATTGAAGTTGACCTTCATGGCTTTTTGAAGGTCAACATTGTTTTTTTAAATGGAAACCCCCTTTTTTTACATCTGCAATCGATAGAGCGGAAAATTCTACGTTCAGATACGTACCCAAGTCATAGGTCAATTGTAACGTTCCAGATCAGTTAAAGGTTATTTGAAATTAACAACGTTTTCCAAGAGGTCAGTGTATTTCCTGAAGTAAATTTCAACGAGAAATTCATTGGTGAGCTCTGTATTCATCTTGGCTACAGCGTTTTGAATATTGTAAAATCATTATAGGAAATTTTTTATTAAAAGTTCCAGGCATTCTGGTGAGAGTTCTGTTCCTCCCCAAAGAGTTATATCGAAAAGTCCTATACCGTTTTTCGATACCTAAGTCAATACCTAAGGCGATACCATAAGTCCTATACCGTTTTTCTATCTCCATACGAATATTACGAATGGAAACTAAATTTACGTATTACGAGTACATACTTACTATCTTTCGCTAAAAGATTATTATGGCGCAAGCTAAACTTTCGGAACGAGAGAGGGTATCTGTATTAATGATGCGTGGTTGGGGAGATCGAGTTCGATCTTATGGTCAAGTTCGTTTGCTTTTTAATCGCACTTTTCGTAATGGGGAAGGGTTAAATCCTGTCTCAAAATCAACAATTGAAAGAACTGTAAAGCGCTTTATGAATCATGGATCTATCAAGGACCTTCAGAGAAATGGTCGGCCAAAATTTACAGGATCTGAGGAGATGCAGATGGACATAGCCCAAGCATTTGTTGAAAACCCACACCTTAGTTTACGTCGAGCTAGTGATGAGCGTGACGTTGCTCCTGAGACAGTGCGAAATATTTTAAAAAGCATTAATATCCATCCTTACAAAGTTCATCTGGTACAAGAGCTCAATGCAGACGATCCTGATCGTCGGGTTGAATTTTGTTTGGGTTGTTGAAACAGGCAAAAGATTAATGTTTGGGCCGGTATCTTGAATGATACATTGATAGGCCCTTTCTTTATCGATGGTAATCTCAATGCCCGTGCATATGAAGAGTTTCTCAGAAACCAAATTATAAAAAAAGGGAGATTACAGGCGATAATTTTCAAAATATTTGGTTCCAGTAGGACGGAGCAGCGGCTCATTACGGTAGGGTGGTTCGGGCATATTTGGATATTCAGTTCCCTCATAGGTGGATTGTAAGAAGGGGTGAAATCGAGTGGCCTGCTAGATCTCCTGATCTGACGCCTCTCGACTATTTTCTTTGGGGTTATTTAAAGAGCAAAGTATACTCAACGCAACCCCAAAGCTTAGACGAATTGCAGAATCGGATTCTGCAAGAGGCTACTTTGATTGATAGGGAGATTATTCGTAATGCTGTAACTCATTTTTACAATCGCATAGCTTTTTGTCAAGAAATTCAAATTTTTCGGTTCGAACATCTTCACTGAAGCGTGAGAGGCAAGGGGACTCACGCTAATCAAGCACCCCGAAACGTGAGAGGCAAGGGGACTCACGCTAATCAAGCACCCCGGAACGTGAGAGGCAAGGGGACTCACGCTAATCAAGCATCATGACATAATAGAAAAATGGCTTATGAACAAATTAATTGTTCAAAGTGCATTTTCTTCAATTTTGAATAATTTTACGTTTTTTAAGTTATATTCCAAGAAATTTATATGAAAACAATAATATAATGGCGAAAATTTCTCTTAAGATTATTCTTGTTGATATTATTCTTTTTAATGCCCTTTTAACTGGGAACTTCATGATAATTTCAGCGACATTCACAATAAATTGATTAATTTGATGTTGTTTTTTTTCAATTAAAAATGTATTTTCCGGGCGTTTGTCGACAAACAGTTCTTTTAATGGGCTTAAGACGATCTGAAGGTACCACATCATACCTGGCGTCTTCGCGACCCTTCGCTATTGTCTTGCGCTGCATCACCCATGCGATCGAGCTCGATGCTGGACGGAGCGCTGTAGTTCTCAACCGGCTGCTTCTTTATTACGCTTCAGTGATACATTTAAATTTAAATTGAAGCGTTAATGTGTCGTAATTTTTGGGTGACTGCACGTTACTTTAAGAAATTTGTTTATGATATTTATACTAAATTAAATGTCTTAATAAATGAATAATTATTTTTATTGAATAAGTAAATTTAATAAATAATTAAGTTTAATAAATAAGTGAATGAAATATATAATTAAACAAAAAGATTGGAGAGGGGGGAGAATTGCGTACAGAAACTTTTGTTCAGGAACAGATTTTAAAAACAGCACTTTTTGACAAATATGTATGGAGTCCAATTGCCAATGAAACATGCGGGTTTTTTTTGTATATTAATTAGAGAAATTTGTAACTATTTTCATACTTTTCCAAAGAAGAATATTGTTTACAATCTAATATGTATCACAGTGGCTTTCCAGATACAATACATTCCAGAAAATTCTTAAACCGTAAAATTTAACAACTATCTACCTTACTGAATTTTCCGTAAGACTAACTAGTGGTGGGGTTGAGTGGGGGATCACCACCTAAAAAAAATCTGCCCGCTTCGCGGGCACATTCTCATCGCGCGCTTCGCGCGCGGCTCGCTTCGCTCGCAAGTTTGAGCGCGCCTAGGGCGCGCAACTGTTGGATCTCGCGCTTCGCGCTCGATCATATATTTATCTCGCGCTTCGCGCTCGATTATGTATTCACCTCGCGCTACGCGCTCGGGCGTATTCACATCGCGCTTTACGCTCGATTCCTCTAGATCTTTGAACTTCGTGTTCGACTTCGATGAAAAGAAAACGTTTATTTTTAAATATTAGAAAATTATCAAAACCTCTACATATGAAGTGATTGTTAAATTTGTTTTTATTTTAGACTGAAAAGAAAATTTATTTACTCAAGGTTCTATCGACCTTAAGGAACACATTCTCATCCAGATACTCGCGCTTCGCGCTCGATATTTGATTTCAAATTCATTTGAACCTTGCGTTCCACGCTCGGTTCTGTGCACCGTATAATAGAAACAAAAAAGTTTGAGCGCACTTACGGCGCGCGATTTGGGCGTCGCGCTTCGCGATTTGTATTTGATTTCAAATCAAGAATAATTATATAAATTAAGCGACAAATTTTATTAGTTAAAATGTTATTTTAGATTTTCCGTTTTTCAAAAAAGTTATTTTTTTTCATTTTGAATATATTCTTACAACGAAAATGGATTTTTCCAAAGTTTTCCAAAAATTTGATTTCTTTCACTGTCAATGTTATTTTCACGAATAAAATAAAAACTACGCGTCCTATCGAAACATGATGGATAACAAATTTGTACCTCTTCTTTGAATGAACAAATGTTGTCTTCGTCATGTTTTTCGTAGCTTGTGTTATTCGTCTAAAAATTTATTTTTTCTATTTTCAATGCTGTTTTTTATAAATAAAACAAAAACTACGAGTTATATCAAAAAGTGAATAATAACAAATTTGTAGATCTTTTTTAGGTGCATAATTTTGGTCCAGTCATCTTTTGTCGTATCTTACATAGTTTCACAGCAAAATGGAATTTTTGATTTCTCATTATTTTGTTGTGCGATCAGAATTTGAATTTTTTATTTTTTGAAAAATTCAAAAAGTTATTATGAAAATATTGTAAGGTGTTCAAAAATTAACGTTTTTCTTCTCCTGAATTTTTTTCATAACGTGCGTTTTTCGGCTTAAAATGTTCATTTTCGTTTGTTTTTTGGAATTTTGAAAATGCTATAACTCTGGTAATTTTTTTTTTATCTGAAATAGTCATTAGGATATTTTTTTCCTCTTTTTGCTTACTACTAATAACCGTCCATAGAATTTCCAAATCTTCAAAAAAAGTGTTCTCAAAAATTTTAAAAATGTGCTCACTTTTTGAATTTTCATCCGAAATTGCTGGTTAACGAACTTGTTCTTTCTTTCTAGGCCCTAAAAAAGTGTGCCAAAGCACAACCCAATCTGATTATTTTTTCGAAAGTTATCGTGCCTACAGGCAGACAGACAGACAGACAGACACCTTGATAAAAACCTTTTTTTCTGGCTCAGGGGGTCTCAAAACGTGGAGATTTGATGAAAACCGACCAAGTCAAATTTTACATAAAACCAATACCTTCTCATTAGAATGAGAATGTAAAAACGCGCCTTCGACTCGACCTCCATGGTGGTGCGGAACAGAGTTCATTGACTATGTTCATTTTAAATGTAACACTGCAACCTGTAACGTAATGCAGTAGCCTCCGGTTGAGAGCCATAGCGCCCCGTCCAGCTTCGAGATCCAGCCCAGCGCAAGACAATAGCGAAGGGTCGCTAAGGCGCCAGGTATGATGTGGTACCTTCAGATCGTCTTAAGCCTTTTAATGTCAGTCCTTTTCAGTGTAAAGTCGATGGTAATTTCATCAATATCAGGCTAGGAGTTTGGGCCTTTGAGGGGAACAAGGGTGGTTCTCGTAGTGTTGGTGGATGTTAAGAGAGAGAAATGGGTGTCTGCAGGGGCTGTGAGGGGTAATATAAAGTGGGATAAAGGGAAAATTTGAAGCAGTAGGCGGCAACAGTCTTGAGAAACATCTGTCGATTGCAGAAAGTACGGCATGAAGAGGGCCCAGTTACTGACGGTAGAGCAGGACGTGTGGAGCAGGGGGTGGTCAGCGAGGAAGCTGGCAGTGCTGGTAGTGAAGATGATGGTGTGAAATTTTCTACACAGCACGGCGGTCAATAGTACGTGTCCCGGTGCCGAGCGACGCATCGGGGAGAGGGAACAAGTGGGACTGCGTGAACGAAGGAAGCGAAAAGGCGAGGGAGAGAGCATCAAGCGCAGGCGAGGGGGAGAATCTCTTGAAGAGGAAGAGAGACAGCCAAAAGATTCCGGAGAAAAGCGTGGTACAGAGTCAGATTGAGAAAAGCGGAAGAAGCGTGAGTCACCCCCCCCCCCCCTCTCAACGGACGGGCAGTCGGAGAAGGATACTCTCGGGATGCTGATAGGCGTGATCAGGGTGCTGAGGTAAGGCGTAAGGCGGACTGAGGAGCAGCATCAGAGATGAGAAATGAGAAAAGGAGGTGAAAGACCTGAGGAAGAAATTAGAAGAATTGAAGAGAGAGGTGGTGTCGGTAAGGAAGGAGAAAAATTTAAAATGAAGCAGATGAGAGAGTAAATTAGGGTGTGAAAGGAAAGGACGGAAAAGAAGTTTGAGAAGGTGGAGAACAGGTCGGAAATGGAAGAAGGTAACAGGGGGGAGGGCGAGAAGGAAGGTATTTGGAAGAGGTTAGAGAATACGGCAGGAGAGATAGTCGGAGAGAGTAGGAGTCAGAAGGAGGAGAGGGTGGATAGTGAAAGGATAAGGGCAGTGGATTTGAGAATGGAGAGAAAAGAGACCTCCAGCTTACGTTCCATATCCGCGATTAAAATCGCAAAAAGTGTTGAGCCAAGTGGACACCCTTGCCTTGGCCCCCTATCCATCCAGAATCCCTCCAAAATCCCCTCACATCCTCTTACCTCATCTTTCGTCTCCTCATATATCTCTCTTGCTCTCTCGATCAGTCCTTATTTCACTCCACTCTTCTCCATCGCCTTCCACGACCTCCCCCTATCCACTGAAGGAAACGTGCCTTTGAGATCCACAAAAACGCATACACTCTCGACCCTTTCTTCGCCAATTATCTATCCACCACGTGCTGCAGAACGTAAATATTGTCGATAGTACTTCTACCCTCCCTGAAGCTCGCCTGCGCCACCGAAAATATTAATTTCCCCTCGACATTCTTCCCCAGCCTCTCCGCCACCGGCATCACGTATACTTTATACGCCGTATTCATTAGCGTAATCTCTCTATGATTTTCCTGCCTATCCCTATCTCCTTTCTTATACAGTGGCACTATTACCCCTCTTTCCACCCTCCTGGAAATCTCATCCCTCTACAAACTTTCTTCACTACCTCCTTCAGCCTCTCTCCAACCTCTTGTGTGATAAACAGCCACAATTTGTTCTCTATCCCGTCCAGCCCTGCTGCCTTTGACCTTCTCAACTTTCTCATCAGTTTCGCTATCTCCACGTCATTCAACTCCTCCACCTCTGTTCCTCTCGTTCTTTTACTCCCATCATCTCTCTTCCTTTCCTCTGAGCCCTGAAATGATTCTTTAAAAAACTTCCTCCACTCCTCACTCCTTATCTTTTCGCTTATCCCCATACTACGCTTTATAACCTATTTATTATCTTTCACACGTCCCCATCTGTCTTAATACTTCCTAACTCCTCTTCCAGATCTCTCTCCTTTTCCTGTTCTTTCTCCTTACACATCAATCTAAACCCCTTCCTTATTTCTAAGTACTTTTCACAGTTCCCTCTTTCCACTTCTTGTACTTCCTGTTCACCTTCCGCTTCGTCTTTCTACATTCCCTATCCCACAGCGGCTTCACCATCCTTTTTTTCTCCTTCCTGAATACCTTCTTTTGCACACACTGTTTCACTTTATCTTTTAAATCCTCCCATATCTCTTTCACCGACTCCAGTTCAAAGCGTACCTTTCCTAACTGCTCCTCGTATTTATCTGTCACCTTCTTTTGCACACACTGTTTCACTGTATCTTTCGAATCCTCCTGTATATCTTTCACCGACTTCCGTTCAAAGCGTACCTTTCCTAACTGCTCCTCGTATTTATCTGTCACCTACCTCGTCCAGCTCACTCTCTCCCCCGTCGACATTTCTTCCCCCTGTCACCTTCCGCCGCTCTCCCCCCTTATCCACAATCCTGATGGCTGATGGTCTGATTTCTCCCTCCCTACCCCCAGTAACACCATACCTTCCTCTCTTTCGCCTAGCAATTCTCGCACCCTTTCCTTAATTTTTCTCATTCCATGCTCAATGTACACTGTCACAAGCTTACACGTTACTCCTTCAATCCTTAGTATCCTAATTTTCACGCGCTCTCCCTCTCCCTCCCCATAAACTTCTTGCTCCAATCCATCCCTAATCCCTGTTATAATTACCCCACTAGCCCTTCCTTTCTTCTGCTCTCTCTACCCACGTCTCTACCATTTCCACTGCATCAAATTCCTGGATATACCTCCAGAACTTCTCACCTTTTTTCATTACCCCTGCTACGTTACAGTACAGCACCTTCGCTACTACTCCATCTTTGCCACTCTTCCTTCACTCATCTCCCACCTAGCCATATCGTTCAGAATTCTCTGCACCTCCCTTTCCTCCCGCGTCAAATCATGATCGATGCAAACCCCCTTATCCTTTATCCTGTTTTTATTTCGCATCACCCCCAACTTCTCTTCCCAGCTCTCCAACTCCATAAGTGCTACTTCCATCTCCTTTCTCCCTTCCAGTCTAACTTTCCCTACCTTACCTTTAACCCACCCTATGCTCTGAAGCAGTGCTTCCACGCCCTATCATTCTTGCCCTCTCTTTAACTTCAATCCTCTTATCACAATATTATTTCTCCTGTCTGCCTTCTCTTTTCTCTCCATTCTCAACTCCATTGCCCTTATCCTTTCCCTGTCCACCCTCTCCTCTTTTCATTTCTACACTCCCCCACTTTTTCTTCTATCATATTTTCTATCCTCTCCCACATACCTTTCTTCTCTCCCTCCCGCCTGTCATCTACTTCAATTTCCAGACTGCACTCTACCTTCTCGAGCCTTTTTTCCGTCCTTGCCATTCACACTCTAATCTCCTCTTCCATCTGCTTCATTTTTACTTTTTTTTCCTCCCTTACCGACACCACCTCCCTTTCTAATTCTTCTACTTCCGACCTCAGCTCTTCCACCTCCTTTCCCCATCTCTCATCCCTGATTCTCAAGTCCTCCCTCATGCCTTCCACCCGGTCTTTAGTCCCCCTTACGTCCTACCTCAGTGTGTAAGGGAGCCCACTCTGAGCCCTTTTGAGGCAGGCTCCTCTAAGCCGAAGAAGAAAAAGCTGAGGACGTGCACTACAGCAGCAGCGTCCTCAACGTCGAAGAAGGATGCAGGGGCAACAACAGCTGCACCCGCAACTACGAGGAAGAAGGCGGTTTTAATAAAGCCGGCTCACGGGTCGAGCTACGCCGAGGTCTTGAAGGACCTCAAACAGAAGGTGAAACCGGACACCCTTGGTGTCAAAATCAGCAGTGTTCGAGAGACGCGGAAGGGAGAGGTCCTCGTCGAGGTGGGCAATGCGGCAGACGGCAGGGAAAAACTGTCGTCTGAAATCAGGGATGCGGTCGGTGCTGGCAACTCCGTGCGAGCCCTCGTTCCACGCACGGAAGTCGAGGTCCTGGATCTGCACACGACAACCGACGTGAGGGAGGTGACGGAGGCGGTATATCACCACTTTGGCGGCGTCGATCCGGACAACGTCAAAGTATGTTTGACGATGAGGACCTTCAGGGGACACCTGAAGGCGTATGTGGAGCTCATCCATATAGCAGTGGACTGCAAGGGTCCCGATAGGAGCAGGTTGTGCTGCAGGTTTGGCAAGGAGGGACACAAGTCTGCGTCGTGCGAAAGTACGCCACACTAATGAGGACGATGCATGCATCCTTGGATGAGGGTTGAAAGAATGCCAAGTTGGCACCTAAAGTTGGAAGTCGAAACACGGCTTATTGGCCTTACCCCCATGTCCTTGAAATAATGTGAAAGCGGTTCCGAGGACATGGGTTGGCAGGAAGAGGAGGTGAGATTAGTTTATAGCTTCCCAGTGTGCAACGAGCCATCCTGAAGGCGTCCTTAGAATGTACCATCATGATATGTTACTTGCCGTCTTTAAGAGATCCTTTGGATCTTTTCATGTCTTTAAAAGGTCCTCAGGACTTCCTCGGAACTTCCGCCAAAATACGTCTATAGGACAACTTCAGGGCATGTGTGCCCACTGGGTTACGAATTCGATTAAATAGGCCAGCCTTTAACTGTATTGGAGCTGGCGAATGCAGGCGAAGTGGAGCTTGACCTACAATCTCGCGAATTAAAATGAATTAGCTGACACTGAAGTTAATTCATGCTGAAACATTTAAATGAATCAGGTCTCTTAAAAATTGTTCGCCGAATTCGGGCGAATAGCAGATTTTAAGATTAAATTGATTTGAAGATTAAATTAAAATGCAAATTGAAGATTTGCATTTTCTTTCTCTTCTTCCGCTTTTATTTTACCCTTACATTCTCTAACTATTATTTTTAATTTCCTGTTTTTATTTCTATAATCATTTTCAACTCTAATTGTCTCGTCAGCCCTTACGCCTGTAATGTTAAAATTTCTGAGATAAGCTTGCTTCTTTTCGTTAATGGCTACGCGAATTATTGCTAGACATTTTTCCTACAACCGCAGTACGACAAACTTCATTCGCACACCTGACAGTAATATTTTCGTATATCCTATTCAGAAAATTTATTTGCACTTCCTGTTTCTGTTTCTTTTTGGTTCATTTTCTTCTCCATCCTTGTCTTAAGTTCAGTTTTGAGACTAAGAGTTACTGATCTGTTTTACATTCAGAACCCCTCTTAAACTTGTATCTTTAGTAAGTCTAGTAACTCGCTCAGTCAGGTGTGCTATGACAGGTGTGTCATTGTTTTCCTGTCATTTTTTCGCGAACACAAGAAAAGGACAGGCAAAACGACAGCCGAAAATGACTGACCCTAATTGGCCAAAATTTATGATAATATCGTGTGAACATTATAAATTATCGACGACTTGCAGATTTATTCGTGAACTATTTGAAATTTCCTGTAGGGCTTAAAAAACTATTAGCAAAAGAAAACTATTATGGGAATTTTCATGATGAAACACCTTTTTGTAGCCTGTGTCTAATTCCGAATTATCTTCCAACACATCAATTGTGGACTGTGTTCGATTTGCCATTTTAAAGCCTATAATTCTTAATTATGGCCAATTAGGGCCAGTCATTTTCGGCTGTCGTTTTGCCTGTCGTTTTCCTGTCATTTTGCCTGTCGTTTCCCTGTCATTTTCCTGTCATACCTTTTTGTAAGGGCTACAACTTCAATTTCTCCAAATAAGTTTCACCTCGTGATTTTTACACTTCCAAACTTTCGCACTTTATGAAAAATTAAACGGAACTTATACACTTTGGAGGCACAACCATACCCAAATAACAAAATGCGCGCACAATGCAAGCGGTACCACTAGCACGCGTGCGGATTAATCCTGCACGCATGCCTTCACCGCGCCACGCAGATGCGTCGTCATATGCTACGCATATCGCTCGCGCGTTGTGAAGGTCGCACGCGTGACGGTGAAAAGCGAGATTTATGCTTCTCGTAAAATTACATTGTACAATGAGACTGTACTACTTTGTACTTTAGTTATACCTTGGGAGTAATTGAAAAAACACTCGCTTTTTCAAATTGTGTCAAGTATTAGAAAAATATAAAAACTAAAAATGCACCACTACTGAAATGGAGGTTATGAACCTCGTAATTTCAGTAGCGATAAAAAGACAAGCTTGGACTTGTGAAAGTGAAAAAAAAATCTCAGATCACAGAACGTGATAAAAACACTTCACACTGCACCATGGACAACTGATCATGAACGACCAACCCTAACCAACAGAAAGAAATGCCATGTTGAAGTTTATTCCAAACAGCAGTAAATTATTGACATTTATTATTTCTACAATAATAATTACATTATTATCAAAAAATGGGCTTATAATATGAGGCATATGATGCAAGGCATATGCGTCGCACATACGTGCCTCTCACATTGTGCGACACATAAGTCTCGCACGTGCATGCCTCTCACAAAAAGCGACGCATATGCACCACACCCTGCACACACCGCGTACCTCGCATGCCGTGAGAGTAACGTGCCTCACACGATTGTGAACTGGGTACTGATGAAACAACCTCCGAAATTTGTTGATTTTCAAGTTCAAGTACAAATTCCATCTTTGAAGCAAATAATCATAAACTCAAAGGTGTTATACTGATCGCGACACTTATTTAAGAGTGTTCTTGGTGTGTATACGAGTTGAAAATTACTTAAGATTTAATTTGATTTATAAAATTGACAAAAAAGGCCCATTGATTATCGCAACCAATTTTAGAAGAGATACCTAAACATAAATAATAAAAAAAATTGTTGAGTTCATAATTTTTTATTTATTCATTCACTTCAGGCAAAAGTCATAATTTTCATTAAATTTCCTATTTACAAAAGCTCATTCTATTCCCTAAAAAGTTCTTCACAATTATATTATTCGCGTTTTTATGGAAATTTTCTTATTTAGAAATAATACGGCACAATTATTTTGTGACGAATATAACTGTAAAGAGCTTTTCATTGAATAGAATGAACTTTTGTAAATTTAAATTAAATGAAAATTACGAAGTTTGCCTACAGCGGAAGAAAAAAGACATTATGTATTCAAATAAATACATTTTAATAAACAATTATGGCTTCAAAGATCATTTCTTTATTTGCGCTCTGATTTCGCTTGCACAAAATTATTCATAAGAAAGTAGATTTTAATTCGATCCTAAATGTATTTTTAAATAGAGGCACTAAATGAGATTCTTTCCAATCTGCAGGGTTTCTTATAATACTTTTGACTTCTTTTAATTAAAGGTAAACAAAAATTCTTTACGTTCAATTATAGAAAGAATCCTTTTTAATTAAAATATTGTTACAGAGCATGTTTTTAAAATCTTAGAAATTTTGAAAAATGTATTTTTTTAGCATTTCTTTTCCTTTTTGGAAAATGTAATAATCTGAATAGATTAGTTCAGAATCAACCAATAACTTCAGATCTGGAAATTAATATTGGATCGGGGTTTTCGTGGACGCCCACCGGTTGCTTCGTCGTCCGCCTCTCCTTTTCATTCATCCCCACTCCTGCTCACACTCTCGGAATGTTCGCTCCCTTCCGTGGGAGAGTCACGGCGATTCAGTACGCTTGTAGCCTTCTAACCGAAAACAGTAAAATAAAGACAAGTGACAAGTGAACTCCGCCTCAATTCATTATGCCGAACTTCAACCCAACATTGGTCCAATCGAGCCGGATATTTCACGCGGAGGCCATAAACCTGTGACACCGGCGTGCCGCATCCTCGCAGCCGACTCCTCATGCTTCCGACGACGTCTACCCGAGCGTTTCCGGTCATCCATCTACGAGCCTGCCCGGTCGTCACCATGGAATCAACTACTGGACAACCGTGTGAGTAGGCTAACAATCGAAATATGATTGAAGCCAAAACATTCTTAAGTCTGGTGCGATTTTAGTGTGCGAAGCTATACCATAAAAACTCACAGAAATGGTAAAATATATTCATTGTGTCTTCAAACTTGATGATTTTCGATATTGACGTGCAAATTCCATCATTGGAGCGAATAATTATCAAAGCTACGCCCTCTGTCTCTAGGAGATACGGCCCCTGGCTCTATTGTGTGGTGTCCAAAACTACGCCATCTGTCTCTAGAAGATACGGCCCTTGGCTCTATTGTGTGGTGTCCAAAGCTACGCCCTCTGTCTCTAGGAGATACGGCCCCTGGCTCTACTGTGTGGTGTCCGAAGCTACGCCCTCTGTCTCCAGGACATACGGCCCCTGGCTCTAGTGAACCGTGTCTGAAGCTACGCCCTCTGTCTTCTGTCAAGCGCAACGCTTCAGGAGATATGGCCCCTGGCTTAGTACGGCGTCTCCCACTTCCCCTTCTCCCTTTGCTTTTACAGATACAAGCCGACTCAGGACACAGCGCGCACTATCCATCGTGCTGCGCTAAGCGGCCCGGAGGATCCTCGACCGGTCCCGTAGGAATGGACTGATGGCCTGGCGCTGAGCAGCCTCGAGGTGTTGGACGAGTATTGGAGGGACCACTCAAGTAACCACGTGGAGCTGATTCACTAACCGGAGACACAGGACAGCGGTTACCTCATCAACGACGAATACGCGGCGGAGGAGGACATTTACACCGCGACCGAGGGTCAACTGTACGATCTGCAGGCTCGCCGCATGACCAGTCCTGCCTCCATCGGAGCTTCAGCTTCGGTCTTCAGCGCCTGGGGTTCAGCCAGATTGCTAAGGATTGAGTTGCCTTAGTTCAGTGGACGACGACAGAACTGGGAGTCCTACCGAGACCTCTTTCGCGCACTTGTGCACGATGAGCGAACTGTGAACGACGTTGAGAAGCTATTCTTCCTCAAGTTGTGCGTCAAGGGGGAAGCGCAGGAAGCGCTAAACTGCATCCCGATCACCGGACCGAACTACGCAACAGCTTGGGCCGCTCTGGAGTCTTGTTACGATCAGCGACGGGTCCTAGTACACGACCATCTCGAAGCTATCTTCAAAATGAAAGCTCTGAAGGAAGAGTCAGCGGCTGGGACCCATGCGGCTCCTAGACGACATGGAACGGCATCGCAGTCAACTCGCATCCCTCGGCCGTCCAGTCGCTCAATCGGGCGATTGGTTCGTCACAGCAGCGAGCCTCAACATAGACTCCAACACAAGACGCGGTTGGCAAGAGGAGACAAGCCGAGCTGAGAGGACCACAGCATCGGCCGCGAGGGGCTTCCCGACGTACGACCAGCTCACCTAGCACCTCCAACAGTGCTGTCTGATGTTGCAGTCAATCACCACAGGCCGCGCCTCCAGAGTCCCGGATCTCACTCGAGGCTTCAATTGCCTGCGGGAAGATCACAGCACACGGAACTGCGCATCATCGTCATCGTGCGGAGCGTGTGGAGGGCAGCACCACACGCTAATCCACGAGGGAAAGCGCTCTGGAACAGGCCCCTTCGGCGCCATCCCTGCAAAGCTGCCTCGACACCACATGACAACAGCCGAAACCACGGCCCCCTTCACTGACGACAGTTCGTTGCCGCAATGGTCCGAATGTGGCGAAAAGACACAGCCCTCAGCATGACTAGCTGTCCCGCTCACGGCCCTCGTCACCCGCTGGGGAACTCGCCGAATCGCCTACTGCGCTGACGTCAGGATGACGTTCCGACAGACCCGGGTCCGACCCCAGGACATCCCCCTACAGCGGAACCTGAGGAGCCCGAGCCCCGACATCCCAGCAACTCACTACGTCCTCCTCACGGTTACCTGTAGAAAGACTAATGCACCGTACCCAGCATTGCGGACCCTGAAGCAGATCTGCCAAGATGAGGGCGCCAATCTTCCCGAGGCCGTCGACGCAGTCGACCGGGTGTGTACGTCGACGTCTTCCTCAGCGGCGCAGACGACCTCGAGTCCGCACGACATCGCCGTGACCAACTCGTCACACTACTCGAAGCCAGCGGCTTCAACCTTGAGAAGTGGGTGCCGAATAGCCCCAAACCATTCGAGGACATCGCCCCAGAGGACAGATTTCGACCGACATGGCTCCCATTCTCGACCAACGGACCAGTAAATGAACTGGGGGTCACCTGGGATCCGGCGCAAGACTGCTTCCGGTTTCCCCTTCGCCCGCACCCAGCAACCGCCAGTTCACCAAAAGGACGATCCTCGACGAGTTCGCCCGCATCTCGACCCATCCGGGTGACTCGCTCTGGACACAGTGGTCGCCAAGATGCTGATCCAAGACCTGTGGCAAGCCAAACTCGACTGGGACACGCGCATGCCCGAGCCCTGGATCCGCAAGTGGCTCGCGTTCCAGGAGACGATGAAGGAAGTGGACAAGATGATGATCTTGTCTCACGCCTTCGTGGATGCGACTCTTCGAGCAACAGCCGCAGCACTGTACTCCAGAACCAACGACCACGACAAAGTAAACGCTACGACCTGTACAAGGAATACGTGATTTGCGTCAAAATAAGCCAGAAGACACACTTTGGTCCCGAACTCACTCAACTCCAGCGGGGTCACCCAATCCGCACTGACAGCTCGCTGAGAGGCCTAGCGCCCTATGTCGACGACGCCGACCTCTTGCGAGTCGGCGGCGGGCTTGGCAACTCGACACTCCCTCCAGATGAGAAGTAGCCGATCATCCTGGTCAAACACAGCCACCGTTCTTGGCTCATCATCGACTGGTCTCACGTCCGAAGCCTAAACACCAGCTTTCACGCGACGTACATACCTCCACGCGATCCAACGCGCCTGGATAGTGGACGGAACAGCACAGGTCAGAAAGAACCGTACACGTGTAGCTCGCGGGAGACCTCACGACGCAGAGCTTCCTTGGGGCACTCGACCGCCTCACCGGCCGACGCGAACAACTCCAACAGATGTGGAGCGACAACGGCACAACGTTCCACGGAGCAAACACCAAACTTCGTCGCCTGCTGCGCGCCGCAGAGATAGAAGCCTTGAACAGCAGGGCATCACCTGGAATTTCATGTCGCCGGGCCCTGCAAGATCACGTTTGAGGAGTTCTCCACGTTGCTGATCAACATCGAGAGGATTCCAGACCAGCTGAGCCCTCACGCCGCTCACCGGCGATCCAGACGACATTGAGGCCACTCAATTCTATGCCGCGGCTCTCCATGGCCGATACACCTTTGGATCACGCAACACACTGGACTTTGGTCAAAGGCCTCCGCGACCACTTCTGGGGGTGCTGGAGCCGCGAGTACTTAAACGACCCTCCTCTTGTCAAGCCCAGCGGCACCTGACTACCCGGGAGAATAGCTGCTGTTCACGCCTGGCCGGACGGCCTTGTCCGTCTTGCCACGGTATGTGCGGCAGATAGCTCTTACATCCGACCCATCACCAAGCTGGTGAAACTGCCGTTGAGGGCTCAGGACCAGGACCACGAAACCGTCGACCTCTGCCACTGTCTGCTCCCGGCGGGCGGACTTGATTCGATTTCGTTCGAGGAACGAGACGGGCGGGATGTTGGATCGGGGTTTTCGTGGACGCCCACCGGTTGCTTCGTCGTCTGCCTCTCCTTTTCGTTCATCCCCACTCCTGCTCACAATCTCGGAATGTTCGCTCTCTTCCGTGGGAGAGTCACGACGTTTCAGTACGCTTGTAGCCTTCTAACCGAAAACAGTAAAATAAAGACAAGTGGCAAGTGAACTCCGCCTCAATTCATTATGCCGAACTTCAACCCAACAATTAGAAAAATATAAAAACTAAAAATGCACGACTACTGAAATGGAGGTTATAAACCTCGTAATTTCAGTAGCGATAAAAAGACAAGCTTGGACTTGTGGAAGTGAAAAAAAAATCTCAGATCACAGAACGTGATAAAAACACTTCACACTGCACCATGGACAACTGATCATGAACGACCAACCCTAACCAACAGAAAGAAACGCTATGTTGAAGTTTATTCCAAACAGCAGTAAATTATTGACATTTATTATTTCTACAATAATAATTACATTATTATTATCAAAAAATGGGCTTATAATATGAGGCTTATAATGCGAGGCATATGCGTTGCACATACGTGCCTCTCACATTGTGCGACACGTAAGTCTCGCACGTGCATGCCTCTCACAAAATGCGACGCATATGCACCACACCCTGCACGCACCGCGTACCTCGCATGCCGTGAGAGTAACGTGCCTCACACGATTGTGAACTGGGTACTGATGAAACAACCTCCGAAATTTGTTGATTTTCGAAGTTCAAGTACAAATTCCATCTTTGAAGCAAATAATCATAAACTCAAAGGTGTTATACTGATCGCGACACTTATTTAAGAGTGTTCTTGGTGTGCATACGAGTTGAAAATTACTTAAGATTTAATTTGATTTATAAAATTTACAAAAAAGGCCCATTGATTATCGCAACCAATTTTAGAAGAGATACCCAAACATAAATAATAAAAAAATTGTTGAGTTCATAATTTTTTATTTATTCATTCACTTCAGGCAAAAGTCATAATTTTCATTAAATTTCCTATTTATAAAAGCTCATTCTATTCTCTAAAAAGTTCTTCACAATTATATTATTCGCGTTTTTATGGAAATTTTCTTATTTAGAAATAATACGGCACAATTATTTTGTGACGAATATAACTGTAAAGAGCTTTTCATTGAATAGAATGAACTTTTGTAAATTTAAATTAAATGAAAATTACGAAGTTTGCCTACAGCGGAAGAAAAAAGACATTTATGTATTCAAATAAATACATTTTAATAAACAATTATGGCTTCAAA
>CAKNXH010026441.1:0-16765 GCA_932178445.1 Andricus quercusramuli | reverse complement strand
AATTTTTTCATCCTCTGATTTCTTTGCATTGAATTATTCATCAAAAATTATATTTCATTTCGATTTTGAATGAAATATTTACATTTTCCTTTGAGCACTTATTCAATAAAATGTTCTTTTAATACAATTTTACATGTTCCTGGCCTCTGACAGGGTTACAAATCGACTTGAATCATTATGGAAGTATGTTCTACGTAACTACTTCTCAAAAATAGCATTTTGACATTCTTATTATTCATGATTGAAAAAGTATTAGAATTATCCGAAATTTGACACCACAGTTTTTCAACGGATCTTCACGTTTTGAGACACCCTGAAGCCGAGAATTAAGTTTCGGCTATGGCGTCTGGCGATGTCTTCTTTTGGATGAAAATTTAGAAAGTTGGAGCATTTTCAAAATTTTTAAGATCATTTTCCTTTATTTGAAGATTTTATGCACGACAGTTTGTAGTTACTCATAAACTAGAAAAATTTAAGCCAAACAACGCACACGATATGAAAAAAAGTCAGGACATTAAAAGCGTTTCTTTTTGAAAGCCCTTCAAAATTATTATAATAGCTTTTTGAATTTTCTCGAAAAATCGAAAATTCTAATTTTGATCGCACAAACAATAATGAAAAATAAAAAATTTCATTTTGTGGTCAAACTATGTACGAAAAAAATTAACATACAAAAGTTTTTCACCCAAAAAAGATAAACAAATTTGTTATGATATATTTTTTGATAGGACGCTTAGTTTTTGTTTTAATCGTAATAAAATAACATTAAAAATCAAAAATTGAAATGTTTGGAGAAATGACATAAGCTACGAAAACAAATGTAAGGACAAAAGTTGTTCATCCAAAAAACAACTACAAATTTATTATTAATTATTTTTACATTCTCACCATTTATGATTGGAAAAGTATTAGAATTATCCGAAATTTGATACCACAGTTCTGCCATGATTTGGAAGAGCACCATTAACTGCATTTCGGGTAAGTAACCTGAACGCTAACGGTAGGTGGCTCAAGGGACTTATCCGAAATGCAGTTAACGGTGTTCTTCCAAATCACGGCAGAGTTTTTCAACGCTGAATTGAACCCTGAAAAGTTTGATTGAAATTATAATTAGATTCCGAGAAAGTTGAAGGAGAAAGTTTTTTTGCTAGTATGATTAGGTTTCGAGGAAATGAAGAGGGAATTTTTTTCGCTCATGACGCGAATTCGGACATGATCAAAAAAACCCTTCAGACGGTGATTAAAAATCAAATTTTTAATTCAAAAAAAAGACCCACAACAACTTGGATATTTTGAAATGCAAAAAAATATTTGGATTCATATGTTAGAAAATTTTTGGTCCTGATAGGCTAGCCAGCACCCGATTAGGCCCAAAAAAGACTGACTTGATGATGAGAAAATTTTTGCGCAAAAAATATTTATGTGAGACATATAGAGATTTTGTTGATCCTGGTGGGCTAGTCAGCACCCGATTAGAGCCCGAGAAGAGCGCCTAGATTAGACGGTCTAGACGAAGCCCTAACTGGACCCAAGCTTGCCCCGATAATTTACAACATGGCAAGTTGCTGAAATAAAACAATAATTCAATGATGTTTGAGTAGATACATTAAAAACTTGTCAATATTTTCAACTCAGAATTTAATAAAATTTTAAAATAATATTAGCAATTGACACATTTTAAAACAAATTGTAAAATAGCTGACACGATTTTTTTCTCAAATTGAATCTTCTAAATAGGTCATAATAGGAATCTTCAAACTTTTATATCTTTTCCTTTTAAAAATTGAAATATTTTCACTGGGAAAAAATCCAAATTGAGACAGGGTTCAAATTTTTGAAATTGAGCCTGGAGCATTCGTAAATTCGAAGACACTACCTCAGCCTAGATAGGTGCACTGTTAAAAATAATATTAAATTTAATATACCCATGTGTATTATAATTCATATATCAATCATATTAAATCGTCATTAACCTTTGTTGTGCACACCTCTTTGAAATTACGTATTATGCACAGGGGGTATGTCATACCCCAGTCACTTCAAACGTTTATTGCAGACGTACAATTCGTTATTTTGACTCAAACAAAATTGCTGGTCATTGCTTAAAGCTTTTAAGATAAGGCCTATTAGATGGCATCAACATTTTGTAACGTACAAAAATTATAAATGATGTTAACGAAAAAAAAAAACGAAAAATGGACTTTTTCACAGAAAAATGCATAAAAATTTCAAGTTTTAATATTTTTGAATAAACTTTGCGGGATTATTTTCTTCAAGTACCACACGTTCAAGAAAAAATATTAGTTTATGTCGGAGTTGAAAAAAGAATATTTATTTTTCTATATGAATTCACGCGATTTTAACAAAAATGAAAGTATTGATTATTATAAGAAATATGGGTCTATTTTCAAAATAATCGTTTTATTGGAAGATTTTTGAGTCATTATCACACAAAATGATGTGAAATTATACAGATATTGAAAAAATTACAAGATTTTAGGAACAAATGTCAATCTACAACATCATCGAAGCCGTTGGATTCTTCGTCCACCACATGTATCTGCTCTAGAATGGGGCGGTTTCTCAAATTATAAGTCATCTACAGACATTACAAATATATGTATTCATAAAAGAGGAAAAAAACAAGCTCTCTTCCACTATTATTCACACTATTTACGCACTAATAGGCCAAAAAAAAAAACGATAAAATAAAAGTTGAAATTATTCATGAAATTACACGTACTGTGCACATGGGGTATTTCACACCCCAGGATTTCCGAACGTCAACTTTTCACCTCTGCCAAGAGCAGACAAAAACCGGACGGGCTAAACTATGTATGGGATCTTGAAATGTTATTCCTAGACTACATGTAGACGGCAGCACAGGTTTCGATTCGCATTGTACGGATTAGAAAAACGCGTTTGAAAATACGTTGGGGTATATCCTACCCCCAGTGCACAACAAAGGTTAAGAGCGCGTATATCAAATTTCATATACATTTATGTTAATCACTTACAAGAAAAATCAGATAATTCCATTTAACACAAATTTAAAATAAGTTCAACATGAATTTTCGAATCTAAATAATAAAACATGATACCTTCTTCCAGTTAATCAAAAATATGACTGGATTTTAAGTCGAAAAGATCAATTAAGCAAACAAATAACAGACCTAACCTACAATCAACTGTACTAGCATTAAATTTCTACTATTTAGACTGGATTTTAGAAAAAGTTCCACCCGTACGTCGCACTTTCATTATAAATAATAATTCAGTCGACTAATTCTAGATTATTAATTTAATTGCGAATATTTGATAGGATTTAAAGAAATGAAAGCACTTTGAGTTTTCATGCACACTGCTATACCGACCAGTATATTAAATTTAATACACATGTATATTAAATTCACTACACCCATGTATGTTAGATTTCAGTAGCGGTAGTGCATATTTGCTTCACACACATGTATATTAAATCTCATACAGATTTTTCTAACAGTGTGGATATTGTTTTTTTCAGACCTAAACGATTTTTTTATTATAATACTTAAACTAGTCGAGAGCCACCTCCCCATAAAGAAAAAAATATCCAGGCAACATGGACAGGCAAGAACATTTGAACCGGAAATAATGGCACCTCAGGAGAATATAGCAATACCGCGCTATAACATGCATAATTGTACAGGGAATGAAAACATTCTCCTTTCTCATCACAGCAAACCCCAAAGATAATCTTGTTCGGAGAGTGGATTATAAAACGCTACTGAACTATAACAACTCGATTGACAACTATGATAACAAACACCATTTTTAATGAAGTATTCCACGTGTTCGGGATAAAAAACATTTTTTGGATTTTTTTATATTCCCTACACAATTTATGTGTATTTTGAGTTAGTAATCGGAATAAAGGATGAAAATTCAATTGAACATGTTTCACATGTCGAGATAAATGTCGTCCATTCTTTGAGGTTTTCCAAGATTTATAATGTTGGCGTAGGCCAAAGCAGTGAAAAATTCGATTCGATTAATTTCCAATGATAAAGAAAACTGTAAATTTAAGGTAAAACTGAGACAATCAACACAATTTGCTTAGACAATTTTTTTTTATAAGGTATTTCATATTATTTTCTGATTTTAAGTCAGCTTATAAATTGAGGATATATAGAAATAAATTACAATCAATTCAATATCATTCAATAACAACATAATTTTGATTTCCTGATGGGCTCTGTCTACATAAAATCAGTGGGTCAAATAAATATTTCCCTTTTTCATGCCGCTAGCGATTTGAATAATATACCTTCACTATGTATACCACTAGCGGGCTAAATAAGATACACAACTGTTTCTCCCGCTAGTGGGCTAAATAGCCAACACGTTTTTATTATTGGAAAAGAATTGAGGAATACTTGCTGTAAAATTGGGAATATAAAAACTCGATAAATTCTTAAAAAAGAAAAGTGTGTGGCACCTCTTTTTTATAATAAATTCAGAAAAACATTGTTAACCGCATAACTAACATATTATATGATGGAGTTTCTACGTTATTTGGATAATTTTACTCGGAATTTCGAAAAATAGACTTTTTGATCATTTTGGAAGGTTTCAACAGAATAAATGAATTTTCTCAAGATTCATGAGAAAAATTCAAATGATTTTTCATTTTAAAAATGGAATTTGAAAAGAAAATTGAAAAATATTTGCTTTTCTAGATTTTTGAAGGTTTTGAACAAAAACTTTTGAAGCTTTTTAAGACTTTTGAAAGGTTTCAAGAGAATGAAAAATTCTAATTGCCTACTGCTACAGAATTTTCCGTAAGAACCCTTTTCCAGCTGGTTTTGGGCTAACGTTATGGAAAATTTGATTTTTACTCCACTTACATGCAAAAATGTGCCGTGGTGGGCACACGGGTAATTGGATGTGCAGTGTGCACACAAGTGTTAAACCCATCCAACGTTCACAATTCAAGTTAAAATGCTATTTTTGTATTTAACATTTCTAAAGCTGTTGTAATTGAACAATAAAAAATTTAAATAAAAAAATAAATTACAGCTGAATACATAAAATTATATATTGATATGGGTTCAAAGTTCAAAGTGATGCACTTTTGTAGACTAAAATTCAAATTTCAAGCATTTCTAGTCCTACAAAATTTTCGCAATGTCTCAAAGACTCTCGTTATAAGCATGTGGATAGGAAACTGGTTGGATAGTTCGGATAGGTCCACCTCCACTTGAATGACTTTTGAATATGCAAATAGTTTCTGAAATTCTTCCAGTGCAGCTGGCATTTCCTTGTTTCCTTCCATCGCAAAAAATTTCCTATATCATTCAAATTATTCTCAAGGTATTCAGTGACGTAGAAACAATAGTTTTTCAGATTTATTCCGAAACATAGGTATGATAATTCACAAAATAAAAACAAGAATCATTTCAATTATTTATAAAAACCATAATTCATCTGGAATTCGGATTATTTTCTCAAATGATTCAATCATTTTTTTTTTTTTCGGTTTCAATCATTTTCGACTTTTCCTTTGAAATAATAAATTTGGTCTAAAAATATGTCAGTTTCAAAATTTTCGTCGACTTTGTTTAGAAATTATAAACAAAAAGTACGCAAAATGCTTCGCGCGCGGCTTACTTCGCTCGCAAGTTTGAGTGCGCCTAGGGCGCGCGACTGTTGGATCTCGCGCTTCGCGCTCAATCATATATTTATCCCGCGCTTCGCGCTCGATTATGTATTCACCTTGCGCTACGCGCTCGGACGTATTTACATCGCGCGTTACGCTCGGTTCCTCTAGATTTTTGAACTACGTGTTCAACTTTGATGAAAAGAAAAAGTTTATTTGCAAATATTATAAAATTATCAAAACCTCTACATGTAAAGTGATTGTTAAATTTGTTTTTAATTTTAGACTAAAATGGAACCTCATTTACTCAAGGTTCTATATTCGATTTAAAAATCATTTGAACCTTGCATTCCACGCTCGGTTCTGTGCACCGTATGATAGAAATAAAAAAGTCACGAATAAAACAAAAACTACGCATCCTATCAGAACATGATTCCTAACAAATTTGTACCTCTTCTTTAGATGAACAAATTTTGTCTTCATGATTTTTCTCGTAGCTTGTATTATTCGTCTAAAAATTTAATTTTACTATTTCTAATGATGTTTTTTACGAATGGAACAGAAACTACGCATTACATCAAAAAGTGAATAATAACAAATTTGGAGATCTTTTTTAGGTGCACAATTTTGGTGTATTCATCTTTGGTCGTATCTTGCATAGTTTGACAGCAAAATGAAATTATTTATTTTTCATTATTTTTTTGTGTGATCGAAATTTGGATTTTTGATTTTTCGAAAAATTCAAAAAGTTGTTACCAAAATATCGTAGGGTGTTCAAAAAGAAACATTTTTCTCCTCCAGACTTTTTTTCATATCGTGCGTTTTTCGGCATAAAATGTTCATTTTCGTTTGTTTTTTGGAATTTTGAAAATGCTATAACTCCGATAACTTTTTTTATCTGAAAAAGACATAAGGATAAATTGTTTGAGTTTTAGAGTACTATGAATAACCGTACATAGAATTTTTTAATTCTGAAAGAAAATGGTCTCAAAAATTCTCAAAATGCTCCAATTTTTTTAATTTTGATAAAAATTAGCTGGTTAACGAACTTTTTCTTTCTTTTTAGGCCCTAGAAAGGTATACCAAAGCACAATCCAATCTGAATATTCTTTCAAAAGTTAACGTACCTACAGACTACAGACAGACAGACTGACTGACAGAAACCTTCGTAAAAATCGTTTTTTCTGGCTCAGGGGGTCTCAAAACTTGGAGATTTAATGAAAACCGACCAAGTGAAATTTTACATAAAACCAATACCTTCTCATTAGAATGTGAATGTAAAAATGAAAAATTGCTGAATGATATTATATTATACCTATAATAATATTATATAAAAAATTGTATTTACTCAATTATTTTGTTTAATCCGAAGTTAAAGCATCAAATATGTGTCTATAAAACTTCTAAGGGTCGTGAAACATCAAATTTTCGGGATTTATTATACAAAAGAAAATTCGGAATAACTATTTATTACATTCTCATCATAATGAGAAGGTATTGGTTTTATGTAAAATTTCACTTGGTCGGTTTTCATTAAATCTCCACGTTTTGAGACTCCCTTAGTCAGAAAAAGCGATTTTCACGAAGGTGTCTGTCTGTCTGTCTGTCTGTAGTCTGCAGGCACGATAACTTTCGAAAACATAATCAGATTGGATTGTGCTTGGGCACACTTTTTTAGGGCCTAAAAAGAAAGAACGAGTTCGTTAACCAGCTATTTAGGATCAAAATTCAAAAACTTGAAGCATTTTGAAAATTTTTGAGACCATTTCTTTTCAAGGTTCAAAAATTCTATGTACGGCTATTCATAGTACTCAAAAATTCGAACAATTTCTCCCAATGACTTTTTCGGATAAGAAAAAAAGTTATCGGAGTTATAGCATTTTCAAAATTCCAAAAAAACAAACGAAAATGAACATTTTAACCCGAAAAACGGACGGTATGAAAAAAAGTCAGGATGAGAAAAACGTTGCTTCTTGAACACCCGACAATATTTTCATAACAACTTTTTGAATTTTTTGAAAAATTCAAATTTTGGTCGCACAAATAAATATTAAAAAATAAAAAATTCCATTTTTCTGTCAAGCTATGTGAGATACGATGGAAGAAAAATCGACCAAAATTGTGCAGCTTAAAAATATGTACACATTTGTTCACTTTTCACTTTTTGATATGACGCGTAGTTTTTGTTTTATTTGTAAAAAACAGTATTGAGAATAGAAAAATTAAATTTTTAGACGAATAACACGAGTTACGAAAAAAATGAAGAAAATAAAATTTGTTATCCAAAGAAGGGGTACAAATTTGTTATTATTCATGTTTCGATAGGATACGTAGTTTTTGTTTGATTCGTGAAAATAACATTGACCGTAAAAGAAAATCAAATTTTTGGAAAAACAAAGCAAGGTACGAAAACAGATAGATGAACAAAAATTACGCATTCAAAAAAGATTTACAAACTTGTAATCAATTTTTGTTGTAAGAATATATTCAAAATGTAAAAAATTAACTTTTTTGAAAAACGGCACAAGCTAAGATAACGTTTTAACTAATAAAATTTGTCGCCTAAATTATATAATTATTCTTCATTTGAAATCGCGCCGTAAGTGCACTCAAACTTTTTTGTTTCTATCATAAGGTGCACAGAACCGAGCGTGGAACGCAAGGTTCAAATGATGTTCAAATCAAATATCGAGCGCGAAGCGCGGGTGTCTGGAAGAACCTTAAGTAAATAAAGTTCATTTTCAGTCGAAAATAAAAACAAATTTAACAATCACTTCATATGTAGAGGTTTTGATAATTTTATAATGTTTGCAAATCAACTTTTTCTATTCATCGAAGTCGAAGACGAAGTTCAAAAATCTAGAGGAACCGAGCGTAAAGCGCGATGTAAATACTTCCTCGCGCGTGGCGCGAGGTGAATACACAATCGAGCGCGAAGCGCGAGACAAATATATGATCGAGCGCGAAGGGCGAGATTCAACAGTGATGGATAATTGATATTTAAACCACAATTTTTTTTAATTTGAAATAAATAAAACAGTTCAACTCATCCACAATGGATAAATCTTCAACAAAATAGTTGAATCCTCAACCGAAAAAGATCAATTTTCATTCAGTTGCATTTTAACCAGAAAAGATAAATTTTTTTGCGGAACGAGACGAATTTTCTACGAAACAGTTCATTTTTTTTAGCTCAAAAATATAAATATTCAACAAAAAAGTTAATTTTCAAATAATGAGTTAATTAACCAAAAAGTATGAATTCTAAACGAAAACTTGATAGTTGATATTTCAATCAAAGAATATTCAAATTTTAAATAAAAAACAGTTGAACTTATCTAAAAAGGACAAATTTTCAAAAAAAGTTGAATTTTCAACAACAACAAAATTATCAGTCTAGAAAGAAAAAAAATGGCAACGCAGTTATAATCAAGGCCGAAAAATAATTTTTAATCCAGCATAAAAATTTCGAATAACTATTTTTTTAGGTTCACTTGTTTATTTTTGCTTTTAATATTCTATTAATATTTTTTGCCCCTAACATTCTTTAGTAAATTCAAAAATATTTTTAAAGATTTCAGATATGTTGAAAAATCAGCTAGGAATTTCTTTGAAAATTTCTTCCATTTTACAGGATTTTACAAAGATCTTAGGAAAAATTGAAGTCAGTTTAAAATATATTTACGACTTTTTTCACTAATTTTGAAAGAAATTTGAACATCATTTAATAATTTTCGGAAATCTTTCAAAGGTTAAAAATATTTTCAATCTCTTAAAAACTTCTAAAATTCTTAAATATCTTTTAAACCGACTCAAATTATCCTGAGCTTGTTAAAAATCTGCCAAAATGATAAAAAATGCCTTAAAATCTTCCAGACCGTTTTCGACATTTTAAGAAATAATTAATAATTATAATTTATTTATTATGTCCCTAGGGCTAAAGAGCCCTCTAAGGGACAGGTGATACATGTACATGAACTTATACCTATGTGCAAACTCTGGTCAAATTAAGATTACAGCGGTGGTTAAGCAAATATTCAAAAAATAGTTTTCTAAAGTGAAAGATTGAAGGTGCATCTCTGATCATACTTGGTATCTTGTTCCAAAGACGTGCCCCCCTAACTATGAAGGATCTTTGCAGCTTACAGGTTCTATGTATCGGAATTGTGAGGACCATTTTTCTTTCACGAAGCCTAGACTGAGTGGGTTGATTGTTATCTCTGATTACAAATAAATCTAAAAGATATTGCGGCGTTTGACTGTGGAAAAGATTGAAAAGTGAGTTACCCATAAAAAATTGTCTTCTCTTAGCCACATTCAGAATTTCAGCCCTTAAGCGATATGGAGTTATGTGTTCATATTTCGGCAAGTCATAAATAAATCGAATACATGCATTTAGAGCTCGCTCAAGTTTTAAATTAAGTTCCTCCGTAATGTCATCGTATAAAATACTCCCGTAATCGAAATGCGGGAGAATTAGACTCTTTACCAGAAGAATCCTTGTAGCCGTGGGCAAGGATTCCTTGTTTCTTTTAAGCTGTCGCAACACCGTGAAGACCTTTCTCGAAATGCCAACTACTTGCTCACTCCAGGAGAGAGTGCGGTTAAGCATATGGCCCAAATCCCTTACAACTTCAACAAATTCAATCCTAAGGCCATCAATTTTGAGTGATGGGAAGGTCCTTAAAGTTTCTAAGGACGGGGAGGGAGTCGGTCCGATAATAATTGCTTTAGTCTTGGTCGGATTCAGTGCCAGCCCATAATTCTGTGCCCATTGTACCACTAAGTCGATGTCCTGCTGGACTAATTCCAGCATACTTTTAAGGGAGGCGATTGGGCCCAAAAGATACAATTTAAAATCGTCCGCGTACTTATGGTATTTGCAGTAATTAAGTTGAGCACCCAAGTCCAAAGTGTATAGATTAAAGAGAAGGGGTGCTAAAATAGAGCCCTGTGGGACTCCACTCACAATCCTAGCCCACTCTGACCGTTCGCCTTCGCTATTGACTACTTGTAGAAATCGATTTGTTAAGTATGATTTAAACCACGCAATTACAGTACTGGATAAATTAAACGTTCTAAGTTTGCGTAAAAGAAGTTCGTGATTAACTGAATTAAACGCTTCTGAAAAATCAAATAAAACCACTATCGTGATCTCCCTCCTATCAATAGCGATTTTAAAATCAGTGGTCACCTTTAAGGAAGCTGTTAATGTGCTGTGTTTCGCCCGAAAGCCCGATTGCAAAGGATCATTCAATTTATTGGTATCGAGGTACTTCGTAAGCTGCACGTGGACTATCTTTTCCAATGGCTTCGTTATTGCACATGAAATTGAAATCGGCCTATAATCTGTCGGGGAGACTGGACTAGCAACCTTAGAAATTGGGCGAATAATTGCTTTTTTCCAAACATCCGGAAAAATCCCTACTTTTAGGGAAGAGTTGTAAATGTGAAGTAATATTGGGAAAATTGTAGGAAGAGCAAGTCGAATCATTTTGATGGAAATCTCATCAGATCCAAGGGCATTTGACTTTATTTCCATTACCTTCTCCAGAAGAACCTCCTGTGTTATGTCTAAGAAAAAGAAATCAGTATCGTTGAAGGTTGAGCCCAGAGGATTAATAGGAGATGGTAATAGGTGATTACAGGGTGGTAAAGATAAAAATACTTTGAGTTGTTCATTAGGAGAAAAGTAATCAACAGCCGCTTCGTGCTTAGGTGGAATAAGGAATAATCGTCTCAACAAGTGCCAAATATTTTCGTTGTTATTTCTATTTTTTATAGCGTTGAAATTGTATTTATTGGCCGAATCTCTAATTTTTGTTTGGACTAGGTTTCTTAGTTTGCGAAATTCAGCATGAATAACTGGGTTTTTTGTTCTTTTAGCAAGTCTGCGCGTATTATTCCTTTTCTTCATGAGATTTTTTATTTCAGTCGTAATCCAAGGTGCAGATTTGTTATATTTATGAGGAACGTGTAAGAGCGCAAACCTATCAAACGCTGAAATCAAATAGGAGCAAAAAAGTATAATTTTGCTATTAATATCCACCATGCGAAAGAGTTTTTCCCAATCATAAGTCATTAGGTGCTCGTGAAACGTTGCTGCATTTACCTTAGAAAGATTTCGTATTTGATTTTGTGACTTATTTAATGGCTGATCACAAGTGTATTTATAATCAATATTATTAAGATCGTGATTTGAGAGAAATGTCATGGGATGTTGGGCGCAGGAGTCTAGCTTTTCTAGATCGTCAACTATCATAAGGTCAATGCGTGTGCTTGATCGGTCTGTGTGATGTGTGGTATTGTGTGGAACAAAGGATAAACCTGAAGCTTGTACAATAGATGTTAAGTATTTAGTGTGATTACTGGTAGCATTTAAGTTAGTGTTAAAGTCCCCCGTAATAATTATGTTACTATAGTTCGGTACAGAAGCAAGGATTTCAGATTCAAGTTCAGTTCCGTAAGAGGCATTCGGAGGCTTAAAAATAACACCCACTAATACACTGTCTCTGCAATTAGCACCCGAGGCTTCAATGAACAGAAATTCGGCCGTAGGATAACTAGCACACGCGCTGACTCCCACCACGACTCCCCTAAGACTATCATGCACGTATAAGCCGACTCCGCCCCCCCCCCTCCGCTCATCTCTGTCCCTACGAAATAGCACATAATTATTAAGGGCAATCAAACTGGAGGGGTGATCAGGTGTTAACCATGTCTCCCAAACAGCAATAATGTGGTAATCACGGGCATTGAAAAAGAGTTGAAATTCGTGATAGTGTGCCAAGAGAGATTGAGCATTTACATGGAAGATTCTTAAAGTCTCCACGATAGACGAAATATAAGTCTAGATAAGGCAGAACAGTTCAGATATTTAAATCTTACAAAATTCAAACAAAAATCAAACCAGTTAAGTTGATAAATGTTAACAAGTAAAAAACCGATCAAAAAACTTCTCAGTCTAGACTTAGCGATAATAGAGCTATGGAGGACACTCACAAAAAAATGCGATAAAAATGACAATATACCATTTAGTTCCATTTTCATAAAAAATTTGCTCATGATCTTAAGAAAAATTTTTCCGCAAGTAAGAGTTTTGACAAGTTCGGACAAGTAACTCATAATCTGTAAGTTGCAAATAAGTATATATATGTGGTATATTATCGCATTCGCATAAGGCCTCAAGCTTAAGATTCTAGGAAAATAACATGCAATGTATAGGAATTCTATATACGCCAGATCTGTTATTATGCCACTCAAAATATAACTAATAGCAATACTACGTACAGACCCATATATAAAAAGAATGATAAATACTAAGTGAAGAACCAGCTGCGATGTCCTCTTCCGCTGGTATCCTGTCAAATTCATTTTAACGAAAAATATCAAGGTCATTGATGTGAGCCGAAAAAACTCTTGGTGCACCATCCTCTTTACGACAGAAGACCCTTCCCCCTGCACTCCACAAGTATTTGATCTTCTTCTCCCGTCTAAGTTTGAGGGCAGCGCTGTAGATGAACCGATTTGTTTTTGTGAGAGATTCTCTGATAAAAAATGCCTGATCATTACTCCAACCTAATAATTGAGTAGAGAGTCACCTCTTTTTGCATTTCTCAATGATGCTAGCGCATGCTGATTGCTGGTTTAATTTGACTACCACAATAGGTGGAAGCGAAGCATGCGGAGCTTTATCGGCCGAAGGTCTAAGTCGAAAAATATTTGAAATGCACGTTTTTTCGAACGGCACCTCCAAGATCGCTGCTATCTGGCAAAAGGTTGTTGTTAGATCCTCCGATTCTTTAACCGGTAAGCCGTGGATCTCTAGAGGCGCATGAAGAGAGTCTTGTTCCAGGATCTGGCACTTTTGAGTCAAGGACAATACTTGAGTCTTCAACAGCTGATTCTCTCTTTCCACTGATTTCATAGAGCCTTGTAGATCAATAATATCAGTGACATTCGTGGATGTAGTTTCCTCCAACACCGTTATGCGCGAGGAATTTTGTTTGATGTCCTCTTTTATTCCCTTGATTGATTCATCGAGTGATTGATTAAAGGCCATTTGCTTGGATTCAAAAGCATCAAGCTCAGTAGAAATTTTATTAAATTCCACTTCTTGTCCATTTGCTATCGCCATTAGTATCGCAGTTTTAAGAGCGGTGTCCAAAGTAGCTGTAGACGCTCCTGCTTTGTTTTCTCCAACAGGTGGTTCAGATGAATTTCTTCTCCGAGAGCTGTCATTTTTGATGGTCAAGGTGCATTTAGAACAATACCAAGACTTTTGCTTATTGTTAATATCTTCAATATTCTTGGCCGGCAACTTTAGGCAGTTCAAATGACACAGAGCTTTACACTCGCCACAAGCAACTGAGTCCGTCCCTCTCGTTACCGATTCACGGCAAACGACACAGGCAACCACCTTGGTCGGCACACGCGTCTACTCACAAAACTGATAAAATAACGTTATTTCTGACTAAAAAGGTGGACTCCAAGCACTCCAACACAAACTAAGACACCAATCACAGTTCACCAAACGTTAATAATGTTCTAAGATTGCCAGGTAATGCAATTAAACACCGATAAATACGGAGCGGTACAAAGCACAAACGTCACCGACCAGGGCCGCGACCAAAAATCTTTATAAATTTTCTTTAATAAGATTTCAAAACAAAAGAACATTTCAAATTTTCCCGGGAGCTTCGACATTCTTTTCCAAACCTTCAAAAATCTACATTTTCCTCTTAAGTTTTTAAGTTTTGGTTTTTAAAAATTTGATCATTTTTACGAATTTTGTACTTTTTGACTTTGACATTTTTGGTTTGAATATGAGAACTATTGGTCTCAAAGAATTTTTTAAAGGAAAAAAGACTAGAATTGTCCAGCACAATTGAACACAAATTTTGGGTTTTCGAATTTCGATTATTTTTCGGATTTATTTTTTGTTTGAGTTTGACATTTTTGGATTTAATACGACAACTGTTGGTCCTAAAGAATTTTATTGGAGGGGAAAGAGACTAGAAATCACGAGCACAATTCAACACAAATGTCGATTGATCGAAATTTGATTATTTGTAGGTTTCGTGTATTATGAATTTGACATTTTGCGGTTTAATGTGACAACTGTTGGTGTCACATAATTTTGTTAAGGGGGGAAAAGATTACTTTCATCGAGCATAGTTCAGCACATTTTTCTTTTAATTTGTTCTTTTTTGGGTTTAGTATATTTTTTGTGTTTGACATTTTGGTTTTCATTTGAGAATTGTTGGTCTTGTATGTTTTTTGAGTTTGAATGTAATAATTTTTGGCCCTACAGAATTTTTCTCAAGGGGAAAAAGATTACTTTGGTCGAACACAATTTAGCACAGGTTTTAATTTTACGAAATAATCAAATTTGTTATATTTTGCTAGTTTTTTCATGATTAGGTTTTTGGAATTTCATTTTATTGCACAAATATTTTAATTGCACTAAGTAGCGGTTCAAGCAAAAAAAAAAAACGTTTTTCAAAAATTGTGCCCGTATTTTTCGATTTCTCAAAAAACCGTTTACTGGACAAATGAACATACGTCTGGCGCAATCACCGAAAAAACGATATTCTAATTTCAATAATTTCCCACTAAGTTTAAGAATATTTGCAACCTAAATAGGCGCCAAGAATATATTCTTAATGTACGATGGAGGCCCTCTTACCTTAAGAATATATATGCTTGTCTAATTGTAAGAATTCCCCACTAAGTTTAAGAATACTTACATCCGAAATCTGTCGCAGTTAATTGTATAATAAGTGACGAGCTCGAAGAAATGCAACCAATTCTGAGGATAAATCGTATGTGCACATCTCTAACTCTATCTCTTTCCCTTCGCAGAGAACGTTAAGGTGAGAAAAGTTTGATGTCACACGCCAACGAATATACATAAATAATGTAGAGAGGTTATGTCTCGGTGTGGTACAACGGTATTCAACCTCACTGTCACATCAGACCTTTCTCGCTCTAACTTTTTCTGTAAAGAGAAGCAGATGGATGTGCACACGCGGTTTATCCTTAGAATTGGTTGCATTTCTTCAAGCTTCTCACTTATTACGAATTCGAAAAACTGATCGAAAAGCACGTCGCACAAAACATTAAAAGAAACGTTTGGACGGATCAAGGCGCATTTCGTCCTTTGGTTAGAAGATACTCTCCTTGTCGGACCGGCCGAACGCAAACATTACGCTACAGCGTAACGGTAAAGTAATGGTAAAGTAATGCTAAAGTAATATGGCATTATAATGAATAAAGGAAACAAAATTAATATGTAAATTGTTGCAATTATAATAAAACGTTGAAATTTACATTAAATGGTCATGCCGTAATTGCAACAAGTTGCTTTCTCAGCGTTAAAAAATAAAAAAAACAAAGTGGCTGTCATGCAAGTCGGGTCCCTGCAGACTGGCAACCCACTTAAAGCCACGTTAGCGGGTTGCCAATATGCAGGGGCCCGACTGCAATGACGGTCACTATGTTTTTTTATTTTTTAATGCTGCAAAAGCAACTTGTTGCAATTGCGGCATGACCGTTGAACGTAAATTTCAACGTTTTATTATAATTGCAACAGTTTACACATTAATTTTGTTTCCTTTATTAATTATAATGCCATATTACTTTACCATTACTTTAGCATTACTTTACCGTTACGCTGTAGCGTAATGTTTGCGTTCGGCCGGTCCGCCAGGGCTTAAATTGAGAATTTCGCTTACTTCATTAAGAATATTACTAAGAATATGCGTGTAAGAATATGACACTCTTAATAGTAGAATATCGTTTTTTCGGTGATATTAAGTACAACTTTCTCTCCTCTGAAATATTGAGTTTACAGTTTTTAACTTTCCACATTCTCTTAGTTTTGTACTTTCATACTCTCTTGGGCTACCATTAAATAAACCAAAATTTGTTTAGAAGTTTTAGGTTGTTTTCGTAAATCTCATATTCGAAAATCGTAAACTTGTTGACAATCATCCTAATCTGTTCTAAAGTATCAAAGAATATTTTGAATATTTTTTAAATTAGGATATCTAGATTAAATAAGTAAAATTTCAACCTGAAAGGTAGATTAAAAGGGAGTGCAAAATGTGAAGTAATTTTCTGCGG